>JAUTBT010021152.1:0-20977 GCA_032361225.1 Lepetodrilus schrolli
TGTTGCAGTAAACCTGCGAGCATCGGCTGGTACTGACAGGACCAAGGATGACAACTGCATTGCCACTCTACAGACATTGCATCCTATCAATATCGCATCAGAAAGGTAACTTTTGCGAGCATTGATGCCGGGCTCCCAGAGCGGGATTTGAACCTGGAACCGTTGCCTCCAAAGTCCAATGTTCTACCACTGTGCTACCACCCACCCCTAGCATTATGTAAATACTGCCATATTATTAGTGTATTATTAATATATGCATATGGTATTAGTATTTTTCAATAAAATAATAACACTGTAAAATTACTTTCTTGTATTTGATTTATTTTTACCGACTATGTAAAATTAATAAAAGTTTCTTCTTTCTCAATTTACAAGCATGTTCGCAATAAGAACCAATAACGAATAAGAGATTTGTGTTACAGTAACACCAGTGAATCACGGCTGATGCTGATGAAGAAAGAATAATACACTGCACACAGACTATACAACAAAATAATCCCCAGAAATGTATCTGTACTTTCACATGGTCTCTTATGAGCAGAGTGATCAGTGGGCTAATTAGCTCTACTCTGATCAGTGGGCTAATTAGCTCTACTCTAATCAGTGGGCTAATTAGCTCTACTCTAATCAGTGGGCTAATTGGCCTTGCATGGCAAGCAATGTATAAACACAGAATACTGGGTACCATATCTTTAACCCTCTCCCTGCTGGATCAGGTTGCCTCCAGCAGGGAGAGGGTTACACTCTCATATCTATAAAAAAGTAAGGCTAAAAGAATTAGTCGAGTAGTCGACAATTAGTTGAGATAGCCGACCGTTACGAGAGGTAGTTGACTAGTCGGGCTATCTTCTGTATACCATTGATTAGCTGTTGACAGTCTGAATTCAAATAAATTTAGCGTATACATGTGCATATGTTCTTTATAACCACAGTAATTAACAGTACCTAAAAACAGCAACATCAGATCGTAAATACATGCTCAAAATGAACGTTTACGTTCAGCGTGTGAGCTAAGCTCATGTGTGGTATACTACAATACATAGGTTGACGCACACTTCCGCTTAGATTTAGACGTTAAATCACATAATATTTAGCTCAATGCATTTTAAATGTCAAAATTCAGTGCTTGACATTCTGTTGTGTTGAACCGGTGAGACAGCATACATCGGTTAGTGCGCAGGAATTTCCTCACGATGCTAATTTTCTTCATGAAATTTGGGAGAGCGTAGCTTAATTATAATCAAGGAAGATAAATAAGATGATTAGGCCTATGCACATGCTTTTTTTTATGGATCAAAATACGTACGATGTTGAATACAATCGTCGCAAATACGTTTGAGGCAACTAGTCGACTACTACTCGACTATACTAAACGACTAGTCGACTAGGAAAATCTGGTAGTTGTTTTAACCCTAATAAAAAGATCATTGCACTCTCGTAGCCATGCTTTTACTATAACCACAGTTTATGTGGTATGGAGTACAGATGCGACCCTTTCGTGAAACGCAGACATGGAAATTGACATTCACAGAGTTTTCAACTTACATTAATCCTATAGAGCGTACTGAAGTGATTGTTTCGGAAGAAGACGCAGAGTTCGCCCTCCTTTACTGAGGTGGTCAGTTCACACAAGCCATAGTACGTTAACTGAGAGGCTGTCCGGTCCAGGAATTGTTCCACGACTAAGGCTGAAATAAATATGTTGATGTTAACTTTGCGTGGTTCATGAAATTTGTACATTTGACAGTTAATGAAGTTACCATGACAATAGTTACCATAGCAGTTACCATGACAACAGATTCAATAATAATAATAATAATAATAACAATTACCATATCAACAGTTATGATGAAATTAATATTTGACAATTAATGAAGTTACCATGACAATAGTTACCATAGGTGTTACCATGACAACAGTTTCAATAATAATAATAATAATAATAATAAAAATTACCATAACAGTTATCATGAAGAAATTTACATTTGACAATTAATGAATTGGAGGGAAAGAACTAGACATTCGCGCGGCGACCAGATCCATTTCTCCTAATGTTAAAAGTATCCTATGGGCTAGTAGAAATTTAAGGTTTTGTTATTTATATCATTATTCAGGCGAGTACGTTTTAAAGTTAAGTTCCGTCCCTGGTGGGATTGATCCTACTAGGGGTTTTTATGGGCTTTTTTTGTTTATTAATTGTGGATTAGAGCCGCATTTAAACATTATTTCACTTATAACACGGCTTGTCAGTTTTAGGGCAGGAGGAAACCTGTAACATCTGTAACACTGAATGTTGCAGTAAACATGAGAGCACTGGCTGGTACTGACAAGACCAAGGATGATAACTGCATTGCCACATTACAGACAGCACATCCTATTATCATTTGAAAGGTAACTTGTGCAAACATTTATTCCAGGATCCCGGGACGGGATTTGAACCCCGGGACCTTTGTCTCCGAAGTCCAAACGTTCTACCATTGCATTACCACCTACAGATCCTACTGTAAGCTGGGGCCTAAATTGAGGCTTACCCAAATTCCGGCTGTATTAAATGCATGGTGAAATGGTGTCACCACTTTGGCGTGGGACGTTATGCGATGTTGATGCACTTAAAATGACTCGTACTGTCCTTTCACAATTTCACGAAATATGTTCATTTGTGTAAATGGTGGAATATGACCATCAGAAGAGATGAGGATCCTAATTTTACAGTAGGGTTGACAATTTCATTTACGGTTTGTGATTTGAACACGATGTTCCGATATTGACAATTCACAGTAGCGATGTAAACAGTTGCATAGTAGCTGATGAGTATTAAATATCTCATGAAAACAAATAGCATCACCCCACCTTTTGGAAACTTAAATCTTTGTTCTATTTAAATCACCAAAGTTCATAAACGTCTGCCCTGTGACAGTGGAAAAATGAAATTTCTTTCAAGGTCGTGTGTTTTACAGTCATGTGTGAGTCATTCGATTCAGTGTCCGCGTCTTTCATAATAAATAGTTGTGTCATCGCTAGTATCAGCAAAATAATCAGACATGTTAGTACATCTAATTAACGGGTAATGTGTTTACTGTATTAATGTTATCTAATATGACATAAAAACTTCATAAGCTTAATATTAGTAACAAAATTTAGTAGATTAGTCTATAATTTCAAGTTTACAAAAATATATATGGTACAACTAATAACGTTACATATTTACTAGATCTAGCTCGAAAACCATGGTCGAGATGGAATAAATAAATAAATAAATAATAATTCTTCACATTCAAAACATACTTTCTCACGCAGGGTATATGCTGTAGAATGCAAGATAGCACAGACATGATCGTCAGGTATTCATTACTTGGTACTTGTGTTAATATAAATCGCAAATTTCCCATTGTTAAATCGGCCAGTGACCTTGAGAGATGCGGGGGAAGGCCTCATTGTGATATCTAGATCACTTCACATGAATAAGTATTAGAATATAAGAATCGTCAATATGGGGCCTGCTAAAAGTGGATCATTGAAAATATCAGACCAGGAGTTTTCAAAATATTTTATGAGAGCTTCATTTATTCATTGGTAAAATCTTCCCTTTTTACAATAAATTTTGAAGGTTTGTAATCTCGGGGCAGGATATCATTCTAACCTTCAGTGACTACATCCTCTTTGTCTGAGCTCTTCTGTGCGATGATCTTCTCTACAAGTTGGTTGTAACTGCACGTGCCGACGGCAGATGCACAGACAGGGTCTTGAGGGTCTACCAGCCACCCGTGGAACAGAGGTATACGGAGCAAGTCGAATATGATGCACTCTGGTGTGTACTCGAAGTCCGAGATGCTGGAAAAGGACGACACTTTGTGTTATGATTTTGTTTTGGTAAATCTTTTGTAAATGTTTTGGACTTGGGTATGATTTCCACCCGCATCCCCCTCCCTGTTCTTCCATTCTATTCACGTGTGTAATTTAATAACATGCAATGATATCTGCGACATTAGAATAACGCAATTTTGTAAGGATACTGATTTAGAGTTGCTTTCAAGATTCTTTCACTTTTATCACAACATGTCAGTTTAGGGCAGGAGGAAACCTTCAACATCCATAGCGCTGAATGTTGCAGTAAACCTGCGAGCACCGGCTGGTACATACAAGACCAAGGATGATAACTGCATTGTCACTCTACAGACATCACATCATATCAATATCGCATCAGAAAGTTAGCTTTCACAAACATTGATGCCAGGCCCACGGGGCAGGATTAGAATCTGGAACCTTGACTCTGAAGTCCAACTGTTCTACCACAGCACTACCACCCCAACCCCCACCCAGACACATTTTATAAACAATAAAGATAATCGCGAACATCGAAGCAATTTGCTATTGAAGCGGTCGTAAAATATAACTTTCCTGGACTTTCTTTTTCTTCCATTCCATTTTGGGGGGATTCTTTTGAGAAGGGGGTATTTTTATGGAGAAATACGGTGGATTTATTTATTTATGCATTCATTCATTCTTTTGTTTGCCTTTTTATTTATTTATTAATTGGCTGATTTATTTATTAACACAACTTTTGAAAGCATTCATGCAATATTCAATACAACAATCATCCTTTCAATTATACAGCAGAGAGGTTGTATCATACAGTTGTGTCATATTGGGATCAATAACTGCAACATATCTACTGATCTATATGTCCATTCTAGCAGGTTTTAACACTAGTTAAAAAATAATAATAATAAAATGAATTACGGTAGTAACTTGGTATGAATGAATTAATGCTTCTTCACCCATAGGCGACAAAACTTAGTACCGGTACTTACCCTGTAAATTTAACATTAACATCAAGGCCCGTTTGGAGTTTATGCATCACAGACATAGCATCTTGCATATTCTGTTCATAGTTCGCTTGCTGAGATTCAGTAAGATTCTGAAAGAAACACAGAGTATCTAATAATCACGGCACTAATATTGTTAATTTATTAGACAAATCAATGTCATGGTTTCTCAGAATATGTTTTTTACACTTTTCCTTAAAATATTGTTTAAATCCAAGTTAAACAATAAATCAATCATTTATTACTCTTTAGAAACTCATGCATCTCTGGTTGCCCCTAGAGTGATTTGCCCCTAGAATGAGCGAGTGATTTATTGCTTTATGTCGCACCATATAGTGAGGGTACCAGGACACCAAAACAGAATCCAAACCCAGACTTTCAGGCTTGTAGTCCGACATTGCACCCACTGAGATACATGTGAGCCCGAATGTGATTTGAACTCGAATAATTACGGTTTAAATTCCCTATGTACTGCCAATGTGTTTTCCCAGTGACAAAACCTTATGGAAAGCAGGCACTGCCCTAATGCACAACCAGTTGATGCCTAAAGTCCTTCATATGACTGACTATATCTGGATATGATATTAAGTAGTGCTATATAAATGCATAATTTATTATAATTTATTATTTCCCAAACCAGTACTTGTAAATAATATGATAATATAATATATATTAACCATGGTAACCTGAGAATATATTTACAATATTAACTTTTTGAGGCACCTGACCCTGTGTCCTGTCAGACATCAAACTACTTGCCCCGTGGGTAAAGGGCTTGTTAATCTGGGCTACAGTATTTCACTTGTCCACCTGTGGATAATACCTGTCCCGGGCAGGCAGGCAATCCTTACTGTCGAGAATATTGTTTCCATGGTTACAACTTTACATTTGTCCTCATACACTCACCTCAGGCATACTGTCTAGTATACATTCACCTAGGTACGTCATCAGTTGTTCCGACGTAATCATCTGTAACATTGGTGCTAATTTGACCTTGCCCTTCAAAAGCAACACGTTCAAAATAGCCAACAAGGGACAAGGTCCATTTTCATTTTGCGTGATGACGGGCACTTTGTTCTGTTTATAATGAATCCATTTTATATAATATACACTCTGTCCAGCTGATTCGTCCGAAATACTAGAAGCGCAAGCACCAGCCTCACTTCCAGTTTTCTGGTCAAGGGGAGGCAACCCTGTAGATGCCCTGGACGACGCTGTGCCACTACTTTGAGCAGAAGGTGGCGGTGAGTGTACGTTTTGTTCTGATTGATCGAGTGGAGGTAATTCAACTCTCTCTGGTTGGAATGCAACAGTCTGAGGTTGCAAGGGAGGTAACGCGACGGTTTCTGGTTGATAATCGGGCAAGGCATCTGTGACGATGTCCGAAGGTTCGTCGGATTTAGGCGTTTCTGAAAGTCTGGGCGGAACTATTGTAGAAGAAGTGCCATCAACATCCATTGCTTGGGTACTGCTGGGTGGGGATGATCCACCGTCCATGTCCATTAGATCTAAACTCGGGGCAACTTCAGAGGGTAAGCCACTTGCGGTAGTAGTATTCCGTTCCGAATTGCCTAAAATAATATATTCATTAATGAATTAGAACTTAACCAAAATTGTAATATACTTTTTTCAGGGATGAAAATGGGATATTGTTTTCAGCTGAAACAGCTGGAATTCAGGGGCTGTAGGCCATGGCCTAGTTTACGAGATCGACCACGGAGCCTCAACATCCTCAGAAGATTTGCATCCCTGCTTTCAAGAGTTTGCTAATATTCATGCAAGTACCATAACATGCGATGGTTATGTATATCTTGATGAATGACAGAATGTCACCCTCTCTAATTACCAGAAATAGTTTGTATCAGGGTTTGCGGTAAACTTGTATAGGGAAAACAAACTCATACGATGGTTATGTTTATGATGAATGTTACTCTCTCTAATTACCAGGAATAGTTTGTATTTTACAAAATAGTATTTACCAACTAAGTTCATTTACATCAGGGTACTGTATGTCCCTGTCACAAAACGACCTTGGCGAAATGACCCGGAGTTGGTACGAACGGGTTTTGAAGCGAAACGACCCGTAACGGCCATAAATAGGGCTAAAGATAATAATCATCTGGAATCTATGATGCAACTTATTATCAGTATGCCATGATCATTAAAATTTGCAAACTATATACATAATCAGGGCTGCGTTCAATGGACAATACACATGCATATGTATTTTATGTAGTACTACGCAAGCCGTTCAGTGAGCAATACGTATGCATATGTATGCAAACATTTCAATACGGGTTTGGACCGTGTAGCGTTTTATAGGAAAACCCAAAGCATGAAGCGAATGGACTGGACACATGCGCAAACCGATTTCCTGCTATTTTCCTACTAACCTGTTCAGCGAACTACTGGTTGTAGAGAAAAGTATTGTATTGCAGTGTATGGTATGTATTGTCCATTGAACGCAGCCCAGGTGCATAGCTAGAAGTATTTTAATGTGGATTCGCCAGTACTGTAACTGTACCATGGTTATGTTGTTTAAAAAATAAAGTTAGCTTACTTAACTTGATATGGATGCATCTGCACATCTGCGTATAGTACTACTAGCTGTAATCTATGATGCAACTTGTAATCATGCCACGATCATGATGATTCATTGGATATATCGATCATGATGATTCATTGGATATATCTACGATGATATATACCACTGCATACTCACGTCACGATACTATCTCACTATTGTCATCGCGTAAATTCATACAGATATTGTTGAAAACAATTGAACCAGGTTTTATGTTTTGGATAAATGCATGCTACCGAACACTATACTAAATCATTGTCTGCTGAATACACAATAACAAATTACCTGCGTCTACTGAGGTATTAGTACGACTCGGTCCACTGGACTCTGTCGATTTAGATTTGTTTTCATCCCTGGGCGTCCCAGACTGTGCCTGCTGTGAACTGTCACTTGTAGCTTGGCTTGCTTCCATATCCGCTCCTCCGTCAGAACTCACCCCCGAATTATTCTCCTTGCCCGACGACATTGCTTAAACGACCACCATATGTTATGCTTTATCAAATGTCTCTGAAATATTGTGGAAATTATATTAAAACAACACACATCTGTCTCTCGGAATCTTGTTCAACCACTACTTGCCACCGGAAGTAGGAACCAAAACAAGCGCATGAGCAGATGTGATGTCCGCCATATTGGCTGTAACTTTCTCGTTTATATTTGGAAAAAGTTATATCTTTCTATTTAATCGAACAACGAAATATCTGGCTGCTTCGCCGACAGTTTCATGAAGTATTTTTCTTCAAGATCATAACTGAGATGTGACATCGCCTGCCCTTCCTCCGGCGTGAAGATTTAAGCCTAACCTTTGCGACTTTCGCAAAACTGTCAAACATTGCCATTGGACTTCACACAACCTGCCGATTTGACACAACGAGGTATCTTATTTAATTATTGGTGAGTGATATATTTTCTGCATTTAGTTGAGAGCTGCATATAATGCGACTCTAATAATATAGTTTATTCACCGATAGTGCACCTATCCAAAGTTGAACTGACACAGTTATGATGCTTGTCTACTGAGTATTGGATACTGTTTTGCTTAGCCGTGGGCCTACATTTTGAATGAATCGCTATCATATCTTATTAATGTGGTTTCCGCCACTTATTATCGGCGATCTTCGCGCCGACTGACGAGCGAAGCTAACTTGGGGGTCTGATGACCTTATGGCAAATTTGTTATCGAAATCCATTGGACCAAAACACGCTGGCTGGCCGTGGGAACACCTGCTTTTCCATATAAGGAATGTACCAATGGGCTTTGTCCCGAACTTGGGAAAGTGGCTCTTCCTTACACCCCCCTCCCGGACCCAACTTTTAACACGATTATTGTCAATCGATATCCCGTCTATATTCTTTTATACATTCCGTGTATGTGAATTTGCAGTAAAAGATGAATGCATATTTTGATCGATTGGAAGTTATTTCTAGACCGCATCCTCATTTGTCGAGGGAAAGCGTCCGTGAGATTCAACAGCCGGATATCATTGTTCTCACGACGTCAATTACAACTGTATTTTCCCACGAGTGTCCATTTCAAAGTTTAGTACCAGCATCAGGAGAAACGGTGGTTGTAGTCTAGTAGTTTTTCTGGTGGAGAATATCTCAACAAATATCGACCCAATGGATATATCTTCAAACAAGTGATATTCATGTGGATTTTTACAGAAACAGGATTTGAAAGTTGACTTTTATCTTAAATGTTTGCTGCTGTGGTGTGATTGTTTATATTCACAAGCAGCCCAGCCAGTGGTTTTAATTTCAACATGAATGAGAATGGTGGCTATATGTCACAGGTAAGGATACCCAATGTATAATGATAGTCATGCCTATTATTTACAGCGAAAGTTGTTTTCGTGTCGAGATCGTACATTATCTAGGATGTACACATGTCGTAAATAGGAAGGCGCGTTTACACACTTCCCATTTCAAGTGGTGCAGCTAGTGGGACAATATGACGCATGAGAAGATTTTCCCACGAGCCCTAGCCCCTTTGTTTGTTCAAAGTGGTCGCCATACTGTGCAACTTGCTGGGATTTGTGATTTCAGTTTCTGTACTATTAACGAGGACTGGAAAGATGAAATGACAAATTATTATGTTTGTGTATTAGAAAACTCCTGAATATTTAAAATATTAACTTATTCGTAATTTTCCTGTAGTATAAATAACTTTTTTTAGAATTGCATACAAAGCCTTTAATATTAATTTGAAAGTTGTTTTTTACCCTGACTGATGAAATACTAGTAGAATATTAATTTATAATGAGCTACATACTGAAGCTTTTGGAGAGATCATAGTTATTATCATGGTAATGCATCCACATCTACAGTGTGTGCAAATATCCCTTTGGAGTTATTGAAAGCAATTTATCTAAAACATGATGACAATTTTAACAGATAAGTTGATGAATTGTACACAATGGCCACAAAATTAACATTTGCTGTTGCCATGAAATAAATGTAAATTTGCAGCCACAATAATTTATGAGAATTTTGTCAATGGTTTATACATGATACATTATTAATTGTGTCAGAGTTGTGTCATAAAGAAGCAGACCTCTTCTTAGTTATGCACTTAATACTTTTTGGTATATGTAGTAGATTGCTATCAACAAGAAAAACTTAACATTATGACGCATGTTAAATAATGGCTTTATGATCATCTAGAGGGGCATCTTGTATGGGAAAAAATACTTATTGGGTATGGTCATCAAAATTATGTCAATTGGACGGCAATTTTCTGTAGAGTCTGCAGACTGCACATTTTGACAGTATTAGGTGCATATTCTATATTCATAGGTAATAAAGAAACAGAGAAAAAATAGATGTTGAAAATGTCTTTAGTTTTATATTATTAGAAGCTCAAAATGTAGTGTCCGTAGACACACAAATTAAAACCATAGTAACTGTGATAAATGTCATTATAAATAATTAATATTACCTACCAATACTTCCTGAATCCTTACTGATGATAATACATTAGAATATTGGCGGGTTTAACCATGTTATATTTCCACCACAACAAAGGGGAGGTGTCCATAGACAGACTTTAATAAGACTTGTATCAGTGTTATTATGTTTTTTAAATTTATTGTTAAGTGTTTATACACTAATGGGACCACACCCCTTGCTGAGAACAGTTGTAGGTACAATTGACTGTACCCCAAATGTAAATTCATTGCATGAAACACTTTAGAATATGGTTAGCTAAAACTATTGTAGCTGTAAAAGTGGTCCATGCCACTAAATTTTCAATTTTAGCGGGTTCGAAGATTTGACTTGCAATCAATCGTAACTACAACTGTTCTGTGCAACAGGCCCCAGGACATTATGATGACAAATATAAACAATGTTTCTTATGGAGTGAACACTTGTTACTGCCCTGTCACAGGGGTTGGTGATAGAATAGTTTAAAATAATTTTTTTTTTACATTTTTCAAATATGATAGATATTCTAGATCTAAAAAAGAAGAAAGTAATATATGTAAAAAAATAAATTTAAATTAAAATACTAATAATATAACGGAGACACGCTACCAGTCTAGGTCAGCCTCGCCGCGCAATCTAATATCAATAACACTTGATGGTCCCTCAACACTCGACTGACATTTTAAATGTGCATATCTATTTTATTGTCAAGCTCTGTAGTTGTCTTAATGGTACCATTTCATGTTCCCCGTTGGAGCAGTTCTTACCATAAATAAATACCTCTGAATTAAGTCGTATCTCTGACAACCATGTCCCGCTGTGACGTAAAACAATAATTCACCGATAACCGTGAACAAAGTTATTGATTTTTTAATTTTTTAAATGCAATAAATCGTCCTAGTTGTGTAGGCAGAAGTTCAAGGACTTGATGCACGTTCTCTCATCTGGTTTGTTAAAAAAAACAACATTTAAAACTATTCTATCACCAAACTCCTGTGTGCCCAGTCTAACATCATCACAATGTACAAAATGTTTGCAATAATAACATTTTTGGTATTATATGTATGTATTGATACCATTCTGTGTAAACATTCTTTGGATAAACACCTTTCTCTGCTACCTTGCTTGTAAAACTTGACCTAGTTAAATGTATAGTGTCAGTAGACCATGTGGTAGCTTCTACAGGCCATAAAAACAAATGGAATGAGTTTGTGCTCTCAAAATTTTGGATTTGAAAGACCAAGATACTGATATTAAAACACATTTTGACAATAACAATTAAATGGACCCAAGTGCAACACACATTGTGCGCCCGATTTTGCACAAGGCTTAACCCACTCCATGCCAGTGGCACCTAGAGATGCCCTAAAGGGTTGTATCTGTGCCTGATCCAGGAGGGAGAGGGTTAAGTGCGGCTTCTGTTGTTTCTAATTTCTAAAGTGATCTATGACCCTTTGTTATGTAATTAGCTGGAAATACCAAGTGGCAATTAGGTGTAGTAAATTAATTACTACACAGCAGCCACATATTAGGGCTGCATAGGTGATACATTATCTCACCGCCTCCAGACCACGGAATTTATGGTTCACCTTTATCAGTGTTTATTGGTATCAATTTAACAAGTGCGACATATTCAAATTTTATTACTGCCTAAATTTGGTAAATGTTCTCTAGAAATAGAGTATTAATCTTTGGTACTTACTTTAGTCTTTGAAATAAATATTCTTTGTAAATGGTTTGGATTAGTACATTGATTTTAACTCTTTACATGCTGAAGTTAACCAGAGATGCCCTAAATATTTGTGCCTGTGCCTAATCCAGCATATATATCATGTATATACCAGTGTATACTCATAGCTGGTAATTTAAGTGCTGTAGTTTAATTGTATTTTCATCATGTGTGGGTGAAATATTCCTGCTGTGCCTTAAAACAATAATTCACTCACTCAATTAATTGTATTTAACATGTTCAACGTATGCTAGATAAAGTTGATAGAAAGTAATTCCCTATTTCATATCTAAACTATCAACCTGTTTATTATTATTTTTATTATTACTATTATTTTTTAAATTTTATTATGTTTTTGTTGTTGTTTTAATAATTTTAATTAACTTTTTACCGCAAGTAATTTTGAAATCCCGACTTACATTTTAATCTTACACTGACTCTTTAAACAAACATAAAAAATCTACAGTATGTGATGTATTTCTTCTATTAAAATTCAAATGAACAATGCTGTTTTTCAGTGTGTTACTGTTTTATAAATATGCTGTGAAAACGACGTGGATGTCATCTTCTATGATTATGTGATATTCTTGATCACATTATGTCATATAAATATTCCTAAATAATATTCTCCTGACGTTCGAGATATATCTGGTGTGGGAACAACCCCACCCCCCTCGGAAACAATGCTTCAACATCGGAAAGTTGATGTACAAGTAAACTTGTAACGGCCTTCTGTACAACAATGTTTGTTGTAAATGGTTAAGGTCCCATTAGCATGATGACATGTATTAACCCCATCCCTGCTGGATTAGGCCCATGTACAGCTCATTAGGGCATCTCCAGTTGCCATCAGCATGGAGAGGGTTAATGAAAGAATCACGTTGCAGGACAGCTATAATCTTTAGTCAAAAGTTACACAATTTGTTATCAATATCAGTTATTACAGATTATTTCACATAAACTGCCACTTGTGTGTAATTAGAGCTGAAATCAATATTCCCGAATGAATATTAAATTATGAATATTTGAATAGTAAAACAGCATTCAAATATTCGAACACATTTGTAGAAGAGTTGTCCAATGCATGTTTTTCCGTAATCCCTTTGAGACTTTTTTTTATTTCAGTGTTGCTGCTCAATTATCAATATTTAGTCAGAAAAACACAACAATGGAAATTTACTGACTACATTCGAGATGTGTAACGATATCTTTTTTTTTATTGATAGTGACAATATGACTGGAAGTGATGATGTATGGGAAAACAGTGCAACATATGGTCACAATATACATACGTAATTAGGAAACAAAAGTAAATGGCAAAGTTATTGGTTGTTATATTATCTAATGTAAGCTTAGGAAAATAATACATGATATCATATAGATACATGTATATAGGTTCGTTATAGTTATCTGTCCGCTTGTAATATATATATTTTCTAGTTTTTACGACGTAAACTGGTGCTTAGGAAAATACATGAAATATCATATAATATGATACATACATAAATGTTACTGTCTGCCCAAACCACAAAATATAAATTCATAATTTCTACAACTAGATTCTATCTAAAAAAATATATCTACTCATCTTGGTAACTACAAACCAAAAATGATTTCCAAGTATGTGTTATATTTTTGCAAGTATTACAATTATTAGTGGAAGATATCTAGAGCACTATCATTATCATGACAGTGTCCTAATTATATTTTTATTTTTAAAGGATGTTGTCTACTAAAAGAAAGAAACATGAAACTTTACTCACCAAAGGCCAACTTCCATAGTTAAATATGAAATGTTTAAAGTTTAAAACTATTTATCTTCAAGTTTGCAACATATATTTTTCGACAACATAGATTTATTGTTAAAGTGTATTTGCAGGCTTAAATTTATCAATTTTAGTATCAACCAGATATATGTCTAACAAAATGTGTTAATTAAAAAATATATTATATCCTCAGAAATTTATATAAAAAATTTGCAAAACTATCATTAATATATGTTATAATATAACATATTTTTCTATTTAAAAAAAATGGCAATTCCAAATTTCCATCAGAACATTGAAAGATGTGCTATTTAGATGAATGTCCTTGCAGTAGTGGGCATGTCAAAATACTACACAGTAGCTGTTGGGGTCAGGCTAAACATGTGACATTCAGATACTGAGAGCAAAGGTCAGGGGTTATAGTGTAGCACATTTGATGGTGAGAACTCCATCACCGCAGGGGCTCAGTGGTTCATTGCTGGCCTCATTCCCAGACTGACTACTGTAGACATTCAATCTGCATTACCCTGGGGATTTGTTGCAATTACCAGCCCAGCATCTCCCCCCCCCCCAATTGCCCCCCCCCCCTCTCCGCATGCTATATCAGTAAAGGTTGCATACTTTGATGATTACTGTGGGGTATTAACTGTGGGGTATTACTGTTTTAATTTACCCAGTGTTTAACAATGCTCAAGGTTGTATGATGTGATGTATTTAGCAATCTCCAAGGCTGTATAGGTGTAGTGTTTAACAATGTTCAAGGCTGCATGATGTGATGTATTTAACAATCTTCAAGGCTGGTTGATGTTCAAGGCTGTATGATGTGGTGTGTTTAACAATGGTCAAGGCTGTATGCTGTGGTGTGTTTAACAATGTTCAAGGCTGTATGATGTGGTGTGTTTAACAATGTTCAAGGCTACAGTATGTATAGTGTTTAAAGTTATGGGTGTAATTTTCCTGTTGTGATGTAAAGCACTATTTTAATCGAAAAACCCTCAAAATATATTTATGTATACATTATAATTATTTTTTTATTTCGCGATTTTCTTTTCATTCCAGGGCAGATATGGGCTGAACCTCGAGGAGCACATACTGATTAAAAATAACTTGTTTATCATAAAATAAATTCCCCCAAACATATGTAAAATATTGCTTTTCGTTCCAGGGCGTATATGGGCTGAACCTCGAGGAGCACATACTGAATAAAAATAACTTGTTTATCATAAAATAATTTCCCCAAAAATATATGTAGAATATTTATTGATTTGGCGACTTTCTTTTCGTTCCAGGGCGTATATGGGCTGAACCTCGAGGAGCACATACTGAGCCAGAATGGCATGCAGTATGCCGTCCGTGGTGCCCAGGCCTTTTCCACCGTGCAGAGCGGTCACATGGTCTCCCAGGCACCGCACTCCCAGCATCCCCCACTCGTGTCGTGCGTGAACGTGGCCCCTCACCACCAGTTTAATGGGCACATGGCTCGACGTGCTCACGACAACCCGGTGGATCTGTCCAGCGGCAAAGTGGCGCCATCCGCAGCGCTCAACGGCTGCTTCATCAAGGAGGAGCAACTGTACCAGCCACACCCCTCCTACCACAATGGCGTCACCACGTCGGTGACGGTCGGCATTCCCGATCAGTCACAGGGTACGTTGTCACAACTGGGGTGTCGTGAATTTCAAATAAAATGTTGATACGTGTGTCAATAAAAAAATTAAGGTTATTTTGATGATTGCATGAGTTAAAATTTTTTTATTTTGATGGTTGCATCAATTAAAACAAAATGTTTTGATGGTTGCATCAATTAAAACTAATTTTTTGGTGATTTCATCCATTAAAAAAAAAAAGTTTGATGATTGCATCAATTTTATTTTAAATAATTTTATAGTTTGCATCAAAATATGTATTAATAATTAAGATATATTTCAAGGTATGTATCAATAATCATATTTTAATAACATAAGATACGATAATAGTTATTGCCTAGGGGGGAATTTGTTTTACATCGTGAAAAGACATTGAGATATGAGCAATTATTGGCATACTACTGCTTATTTAAAAGACGATAAAAGACTTGGCGTATCTGTTTGTTCTAAATTTGGGAATTTGGAAGCCGCATCCAGAAGGTACTAGAGAAAATTCTGAGTTTAGAAGATGCGTGGGGTCATTTTAATTTTTTTTTCATACCTAAATTAATTACATACCGCTGACTAATAGAGGAAATGTTCTCAAAAGAGACCTGCACAATTTACTGCTGAAGTTAATAATGTTGCTATTTTTTTTAGTGAAAGAACACTAAACCAGCACTGTATTGAAAAAGTTAAAACATTTTGAACAAAAGTTTTGTAAAATAACAAGAGTAGAATTGCTAACATTGTAAGATCTTTATTTTCTCATAAAAATATCATTTCATTTCTGTTGTGATTACAATAAGTTGTATTAATAATTATATTTTAATTAAAGAATTAGGCCTACAATCAATGATAATATGATATAGATGGTCATTTTGGATCAAATTGGAGCACATGTTAGAAAGTACAGTATCATAGGTTTTGTCCGTTCAATAAACTTCCCACTGCTACATAATGAAATTATATGAATATTTAATATACTATACATGATAAAAACAAATCTCACATGATAATAAAATTACACACTTTAAAAAATATTCCAATGGAAAAAGAAAATCCTGCACCAATGTTAATTTTCGAACATAATAATAATAATGATAATAATAATAATCAAATAATAATAATAATAATAATAAAGAAGAAAATCTGTATTTATGTCCCACCAATTGCATGTGCAAAGAGTATGTTCAATACAACATATAGCTCTATTTTTTTTTTTTCCTTGTCCATTAAATGACATTTTGTGTGTTGCACAACATGTGTAAAAATACCCGATCTTGATAATCCTTCATTTCCGACAAATCACTTTGTTCAATATATCTCGGTGCCTCCATTCAAGAGATGCTGCTTCCTACCCAAAAGAAAGGATTTGTCCCACACTATATTGTGTCAATTTGCCTTTGCCCGGCCTGTGAATGGATCAATCGTTGTAAATTGAAAGCCTTTTCAGCCGATATTAATTGCAACTACACAACGGCACATATTGATTAAGAATAATTAACGGCACTTGCTTTACTCATAAATAATCCACGTGGCGATCAATCAAAAAGCACTGGTTACAATGAAGTTTCATAGTAGCCGTTGTTATGGTACCTGTAATATGTTCCATATATACTTTTTAGTGTAATGGATGATTGTGTAATTTCAATCACAGTTTTGCGTCCAGCCGCTCGAGAGAGGGTAGATTCACAGGGATATGGCGAAGTAAGCATTAATGTACAGCGCTAGTTGCTTTAAATGGCGAGCAAACTATGCGACGGTATCTTGGGGAAAAGAGCTTTAAGAAGTGTGGGAACATTTTCTCTGTATCCAGATGTCCCAGAAATGTCAATAACTGATAAACCCTTTCACCCTGTGCTAGCCCTTTGCAGATAACTTAGTCATTCGTAAAATCGAAAGCCGTACAAAATATCGACGGGCATTTTTCCTCCCTGGTTTGCATAGTAGTGTCTTTGGAAATCTGCACTGTGCCATCGTCAAAATGATGTCGACTTTGCACGACTTCGCTTTCGAAGACTACCAACACTACGTTATCGAAGGTAATGTATGTTGAAATAGAAGACGACAGCTGTTTGGGTTGTAGATTGACACTGCCGTCGTCACTTTCAATTTGTCCATATGTCTCGGCAAGTACGGGCAGATCGCTTTCAATTCAGTCAATTTCTTGCGATATTTTGTAGTTTTGATTTGTGTAAGGAATCGAAGAACCCATGGGAACCAACCAGATGGCGCTTGTTCAGTGTCCTCCGTCAAGCCGTAGCTGTTTTCTTTGATAAAGTGGTCGTGTTTTGTGTTTATATACATTTATTTGTGATGGCCACAATCTTCCGATTGATTACCACTCACGTGCATGTTTTTTTCTCTCGCTGGTTATAATTGCTACGAGTTCGGACAGAAACGATTTTCATGGTGAATCTTTGATTTCTTTTCGGCATGTTCCAATAACGTATTGTGGATATTGGTTCATACAGTAGAGAGGATTTGGCATGTCTGTGGATGAACTGGTTTCTGTGAATGGGGGAAAAAACTGCTAGATTTGTTTTGATGGACATATTTATAAAAACATTATGAAAAAATGTTTGCTGGTTGTGGGAAATGTGTGTCTGATGCTTCACACTTTGTTAGTGTTTGACACCCGAAAAATAAATGTTGAAAATGGATCATTGCTATCGTGAGTGTTCATTTAGTGGACTTTTCCCATCAAATCAGGTTGAACAACATTTTTGTTTTCGTTTTCGTTTTCGTCTTTAGTTAATATCGACCATGCAGGTATTAAATTACTATTAAACATAATCTATTAATAAGATATACCTAACCATAAAATGTATCTAAAATATTATATAAATTAATGTTTGTTGTACTTTAATCCTTTAAAATGTCATTAATGCTAACTATTCTGAGAACAAAAACAAACAAACAAAAACTGATAGTTCGGAAGTCAATAAATCTTATGAAATATAATATAATTTATTTTTTGTTTTACTGCATCATATTCCTTAAACATCATAATCATTTGGGAAAGAAAACTAGCAGTCCATATCTAAAATTCCCCCAAAATTATCCATTTATTAAAAAATAATATTGATATGAGAGACTTCGCAGTGTCTATACATGTCATGCCGGCAAAGTATGTTATCAATAATATATGTTCGTTTCAGCTGTAGACACATCAGATGTGTTCAGATGTAGACAAATCATGCAGACATCCTCACATGTTGTTTTGGATGTAGACATTATATCACATTAGTTGTTTCAGATGTAGACATTATATCACATTAGTTGTTTCAGATGTAGACATTATATCACATTAGTTGTTTCAGATGTCGGAAAATCGCACTGATATGGACATGTCACATGTGCTGTTTCAGAGGTCAACATATTTCAGATGTAGACACATTGTTTCAGTAGTAGACACATTTTTTCATATGTGGACACATTTCAGATGTAGACGCAATGTCATTTTCAGGTGTAGACACGTTGTTTCAGATGTAGACGCATTGTTTCAGATGGAGGCCATCACATGATGGCAGGCTCGCTGACCCCTCCAGACAAAATCAATGGCGACTTGATGCCCCTCCACAACACCCACCCCATGGGCATGGCGCCCCTCCCCCACAACATGCAGGCCCCGCCCAGTCCCCTCCCCACCCCGTCGCCCCCACTGATGCGCCACCTCGGCGACACGGACCCCAGACACACAGACCCTCGACATCCCGACCATCGACATACAGATCCGCGACACGGGCCTTACCCATGTTCTTCACCCCCAAGGTGAGATCTATTGTCCTTAGGATGTCGGAGATTGGGTTGGAAGTCACATGATATACTGTCTCCTTAAGGGTGAGGGTGGGGGTTGGGGGTTCAGATTATGTACATGACAGAAGACCGCACGCAGTCAAATGATAATATTAAATATGAAGACTTTCCAATGTGATTATGACGGGATGCACTGTCAGTATCATGACGGTTATCATCCTTGGTCTGTCAGTACCAGCAGGTGCTGGCAGGTATACTGCAACATTCAGCGCTACAGATGTTGCAGGTGGCCCTAAACTGACAAGTCGTGATATTAGTGGATGAAACTTGAAAGCTGCTCTAAACCCCAATTCAAAATAATTTTAAAAATCAATAAATAAAAAAGAAACCTTTTTTTTAAAATACATTTTTTTTACAAAAAAAAATAATATATATCCTCTCGCTAGATAAAAGGCAACATTTGGACACAACTTATTGCTGAAATAGTGTGGGGAAGAAGCAGTAATTCAGAATTACATCTACAGAAAGCATATATATTTTTATTCCATAATGCACATTTATTTTCTTTGACCTTGGTAATATCTAACCCATTGTTGTTGTGTTTTCAGTGCTCTTCAAGATATGAAACTAACAAAGTAAGTAGACTGTCAGGTGCTAGATGTAGTGTTATTTCTGACAGGTCTTATCAGCTAGGGAAATGCTGACTGCTATTTCACACGGTTTATCATTTTACAAATATAACTATCAGACTTTGGTCATACTGTTAACAGTCTTATCTATTATTTATGATATTTTACTTATTTAATCATATTCTTTATCATTAATAAATGAATAACCTAGCATGTGAACAGTATCATATGTATATGCTAAATTAAAAGCTAATATAATACATTTTACTTATTTTATCCAATATTTTGTCATTGATGGTTCTGTCAACAACATAGAATATTAGATAATAATTTATGATACAGCTCACAACTTAACTTATAAATGTGATGGCCTCCATCTGAAACAATGTGTCCACATCTGAAAAACCCCACAAATCAACCAATCATTGATGAATTAATTTTATAAGCTAACCTGTGAGTGAGCTGTATCATAAATTATTATCTAACATTGTAGGTTGTTGACAGGAATCTATATTTGGTATATTTCTGTATGCAAACTACCTGTGGTAAATTGTTGCTTTAATGTATTTGGTGTAATTCATGGATTTTAACTCCAGTATTTATAAACTGTCGTTTGTTTCCAGAGAAAATATGAGGAAATATTTACGAGACCGAGGTGACCAAATTCTTGTTGTGTTACATGCCAAAGTCGCGCAGAAATCGTACGGAAATGAAAAGAGGTGAGACTATAAAATTGTTTCTTGTCCAAACTTCCTGTCCTGTTCCACAGATCATAATGAAACAAGTCATTATTTGCTGTATTTGTACAGTAAGTTATTATTCGTAGCAATATGATTCTTCTGTGTAATATGGTATTATGCGTTTTACGAGAAAGTCGTACTGTAGTCCAGACGTAAGTCTACGCCATGCTTTTACTATAGCAGGAAATGACATACACTTCCTTTTACACCTGGACTACCATAATTATCCTAATAATTCAAGCCCTCAAATAGCTCGAACACCTAAATTAATCGCCTGAAATATTTCTTTTCCAACCCTGGCTTGCATAGACATGTACTACTTGTACTAGTCTGGATTTCCACCAGTTTTTATAGTGCTAGCTCACTTGGAGGTATATCATGCCGCAGATAG
>JAUTBT010021163.1:0-20974 GCA_032361225.1 Lepetodrilus schrolli
TCCTTGTAGCGCTTAGAGCATGCACTAGTGGGTGGATTTAGCGCTTTACAAATATCCATATTATTATTATTATTATACAGGAAGAACCGCAATAGCAGTATTACCATATCGGGGAAACGCAGGACTAAGATGCTAAAACGTCTACGCCACACAGCTGTACAGGACACTATGAAGGTGGCTGCAGATGGTAGGTTAGTTAGTAACATCTGTCATCTGCAGATGCGGGCTCATCCTGCACCAAATGTCAGAACTCTGAGCTAACCTCAACTCCAACCCTGGACATAGACCACATCATTGCTAAGGTTGGAGTTCCTATTACCTTAGAGTTTCGACATTTCCTAGAGGAGAGCCCAGGATCCTGTTGTATGGAATGCTACTGCTCCATTAATGTGTCATTAAACCTCCATTAGCATTAAAAGTGAATGCAGTAATAAAGGCTAATGACGTCATTAGTTAATGGTACTTTAATACAGCCAGTTCCAGATCTTTTTCTGATTATTTTTTTGATTACCTATACTGACTTTCATGTACATAGTTTCTTTATCTGTCGTTACATATAGGTGAAAGATTCCTGCTGCAATGTAAAACAGTAGCTCGCTCAATTGTCTATCTGCATCAGCCATGGTTCATTTATCACACATGGCTGCTTCAGGTTATTCTCCCATTATCATCATATAGATTCAAACTGAAATACTATGGAAGACACAGACAGCTCACTCAATAACTCAAATTCAGATTCTCTTGTGTTTAAAAAACAGTTTTTCAACTACATAACAAGTTATCTTGTATTATCTTGCCACAGACTGTTCTTTTATTTTGTTGTAGTTGAAATGACACAAGTTTCAACAAAAACGAGGAAGAAAAAGCAGACAAAGACTAAAGATGTGGAAATGGTGGATGCATCATAAGCTTCTAATGGACTGCGATTGTATACTGATATTGTCATACATCTTCAATGTTTAGCATGATGATGATGATGATGATGATGATGATGATGCATTAGTGCCTTACGGTGCAGCATACACAACTGTTTATGATTATGTAATTTGTGGAATGTGTGACAGTATTTATCATGTTGTACAGGAAATATTCTAATATGTACTATCCAAATTATTCTCTCAGTAACTCAGATTTACATACCATCTGAATGACATTCAAGGAATTAATAAAGGGAATAAAAGAATCTTCTGTTTGTTGCAAACACAAAGAAGTGTTATAAATAAACATTTCATCATGAACAGAGATTATGTTTTTTGATGTGCAAAATACTATCCTCTCCCATCAGCTCGTAGAATTTCAGTACCTTCATTCAACATGCGGAGTGAGGTACCTGTAAGGTAGTGTATGCCAAAATACATTCTGAATAGCTTTTTTATTATGTGACATCATCAATGACATTTGAGAAGTTATTCTGGATAGTTGCGCTATATAAAATGTGTGCAGATATGCAGACACATCCACATCAATGTTTCTAGTTAAGTATTTTGTAAACGAAACAAACAGTACAGTTACAGTACTGGCGAATCCACATGGAAATACCACTAGCTACGCGCCTAGTGGGGCATGAGTTTGAATATGTATGCTTATCTGACAATCATAATATAACACAATTTTCAGTTCAATATTCATATTGGTATCAAATAGTGTAGTGTTGAATTGTTTGGTAAAAGTGAAAGATTCCCTCTGTGACGTATGTTACTTAACTAAGTTTAGCTAGGCTCGAGCTTTCCTTGCTGACCATATGATGCTTCTTGCCTGATGATACACTATAAAAAAAAGTAGTTTATGGTCAGAAGTGAAGGCTAGAGGAATCTGAGCAAATATAGGCTGTACCAGGGGTGCGTTCAATGGAGAATACATACAATACAATACAATACAATACAATACAATACTTTTCTCTACATTTAGTAGTTCGCTGAACAGGTCAGTAGGAAAATATCAGGAAATCGGTTTGCGCATGCGTCCAGTACATTCGCTTCATGCTTTGGGTTTTCATACAAAACGCTACGCAGTCCAAACCCGTATTGAAATGTATGCATACATATGCATACGTATCGCTCACTGAACGGCTCGCGTATTAATACATAGAATACATATGCATATGTATTCTCCATTGAACGCACCCCTGGTCTACCACTGCGCTACCACCCGCCTGCATCGGCTGGTACTGAGACCAAGGATGATAACTGTCTGCTACGATAACCCTTTTGTCTGCGATACCAATCGTAATCCCTGATCTCTATTCCATCTCCTGGTGCATGCAGTGCTTGCTAATGGTAACCGGAATTGGCATAAAACATCAAATACAAATATAAGCAGAATTTACGATAAATGAGGTTGAGAGAGGGATTCACATATTTTCAATAGCACATCAGAAATGCAATAACCTCATTCAGCGATCTAGTCACTGTCCGAAACTCTAGCCTGCACAGGTATCGTCATTTGTGCTCTTGAAATTGAACATGAGCAGCGTCACTTGTACTTGCATTCTCCCTTTTACGGGTCGCCTTCTCCATATTGAAGTGATGCTAAACCAATTATTCAAATACTTCCACATAACACTGAGGAGAATCCACAATAACTATGTCTTGCATTCAGATTAACCAAGGGAGATAACTTGCATGAACATTCCTCACCATTCAACCCCATATATGGTCAAACATACCCATTGAAATATTGGCCATACATACTGACTGTTGACCATATTGATCATACATACCGATCACTTCCCCACATCCACACCTGGGTTGTGTTCAGGCTGCCCTACATTTCACAAAGTGAACGGGTGGGAAGCAAAATGGCAGTAAATCTGTTTGCGCATCCATTCGCTTTATGCTTCAGGCTTTCCTACAAACCCCTAGTGAAAAGTAGCATTACACAGTACTACGTATCCCGGCTGAACTGCTTCCGTAGTGTATTATGTGGTGAAATGTAATGTGGGCTGAACTCACCCCAGCTACATTCACGAGTACCGACCTTTGCCAACTTGTCCGGTACCAGTTCCTCTTCCTTGGGTCCGTCGAGATCTCCATCCTGGTTCTTCTTGTTCTGAAGTTCTTTCTTTTCCATTTCTGCTCGCTGCTTCTCTCTGGCCATCTCCGCAATCTTGGCTGCCTTCCGCTGTTTCCGTTTTAATTTCTTCAGCTCACTAGGACTAAGGTTTTCTAAACAGAAATATTTTAGATCAATATACCTCTGTGTGTGTGTGTGTGTGTATATGTGTGTACGTGTTTGTGTGTGTGTGTGTTACATCCCAGATTGACAAGACCTCTACCCACAGGGCATTAAGTTTCATGTCCGACAATACACAGGGACAGGTGCCTCAAAAAGTGAATGTGTGAATATATTATCAATATTTTATTGGAAACAAGTAGTAGAACAATTTATGGACATGTCTTACCTGTATCTAGATTGTTTTCTTGTTCGTGTTCCGTAAACGGGTGATCGTGTAAATGTAAATATATCTGGAAAACAACATTTTAAGTTACTAATTTACTAGCAATAGTGGGCTTGATGTCATACAATCAATGGATTTAGAAATGTAATTTTTCATAGATATAATAAAATAAGTCATGGAACATGCACATGTGGAACATACTTGTCAAAATGCTATGGACAATTATCTTTTTCAAATTGCTAATTTCAGTATTTTTTCCCTAGCACATCAGATATGCAATAACCTCATTCAGCAACCATGTTGCTGTCCGAAACTCTAGCCTGCACAGGTATCGTCATTTGTGCTGGAAATGTCAGGTCATGTGTAAATATTAATAAATGTATTTGCATATTTAAGCTTTCAATGTTATGTTCTATAAATTAAGTCCCAAGAAGGTCTAAAAGATGTCCCAAAATATTTAGACAGCATATATGAATACAATATGGCGATTAGTCAATTGAATAATTTCACTAGTCTGTCGAATGATTTGTCAACGTTGCGCCGTAAATGCGTTAAATCCGAATCTCAGGGTATCTGGCCCGTCGGATTGGAAGAACATTGCTGCGGGCCGTCTCTTCCCAACTCACCTCTATTGCAATCCTAGCAGCCCGGAAGTAGAAGGGGTGGTTCCTAAGTTTGTCCTCCAGTCGTAGCAATCCCACGTACGCTCGTAACGTCATCTTCCTCATGCAGTACGTGTGGAAGTCGAACTGGTCCTCGATAATTTCTGTAAAGTGCTGGAATCCACGCAAACCATCCATTATACATCAATACAAGGAAATAATCACACACAGAGAGAGAGAGCAACATATGAATGAGTGAGTGAGTAAGTTTTTATGAGAGTAACATCACTGCAGGAATCTTTCACCAATTCGCGCTGAAATGACCGGGCTAAAACTGTGGAATTGGTGGCCAAAAGGTGGAATGTAATTTTTAAACTACTGAAATTCTAGTTCACCAAGAAACCACAGCGGACTCGTGATCAGAAACAAAGATACCTGAGTGTGGTGGATACGAGAGCTTCATTAAATTCCCAGTCCCTGATTTCTCGAAATAAACCTCGAAATAGACTGAGCTTGAGATTTTGCCCAGCTGAGATTTCTCCCAACGACTCGGTGCTGTAACTTGAGTAAAAATTCAAACCCAGCTGAGATTTTACTCAAGTTACAGCACCGAGTCGTTGGGAGAAATCTCAGCTGAGCAAAATCTCAAACTCAAGTTTGTTTCGAGAAATTGAGGGCAGATCTCCATGCCAGAAACATAATTAAATGCTAGACAAACTGCTCCATCCTGCAATCTCACACACCTTAATGTTTTATGTCCTGTGTCCATTTTAGTAGTTTTAAATGTTTATACCCCCAGTCTTGCTTATTATCTCTAATGTTTCAGGCCGCAAAGTTAGAAAAAAATTCCAAGGAGCCATTTGGTTCCTGCAGATCAAGAAACACTTAAAATAAGTGAAATACTGGTCACCAAATTCAAAATTTGATCACCATGGCTCCCAAATTAGTCACTAAATTGAGCCCTGTGTATAGCAAATTCCCCCAGAGAGTAATAGTCTTATCTTACCCTATCTATTTCGTGACATTTCTTGAGGGCCTCTCCCCACTTTCCTAGTCGCTGCTGAGCTGCTGCACTTTCCGTCTGGAACCACATGCACTGCATCTCGTTCAGATTCTCCGTGGCCGACACACCCTCCTGTGAAACAACAGACATTGTAGTAGAGACATTGGCAGTGTAGCTCACTTGTCTGCATTTTTATTACTGAATTGGAGATTTAGATACGTTTGATTATTTTGCTAGTAATCATGGCTCTTCAGTTTATGGCAAGAGTAAACCTGATTTTTTTGTGTGTGTGCTGAATGTTGCAGTAAACCTGCGAGCACTGGCTGGTACCAACAAGGATAATATCTGCATTGCCACTCTACAGACTGCATCCTATTAATGTCAGAAAGGCAACTTTTGCGAACATTGATGCCGGGCTCCCAGGACGGCATTTGAACTCGGGACCTTTGGCTCCGAAGTCCAAACATTCTGCACTACCACCCACTGAGTAAACATGTAACACCTGTAGGGTTATTGACAAACACCTGCAGGGTTATTGACAAACACCTGCAGGGTTATTGACAAACACCTACACCTGCAGGGTTATTGACAAACACCTGCAGGCATTAGCTGAAGAATCAAGGATGATGACAGTACACAGCACATTTTAGGATAACTGCATGAGAAAAGTAACTTGTGTTGAAGCTGGCTAGGTGGAGCTGGTTCAAATTTGGAGCCCCAATTGGACTATCACAGCATCATCAACTGCCCATTTCAACTTGTCCACCAATTCATAATCAAGATGAACATAATCAGATGAACATGGGCTATAATATGTTTTCCAAAATATGGTTCAAGATAACTCACAACATAAATATCATCTCTTGCACAGTAGTGCTTAACACCTGGAACGATTTTCATTGGTTGGTTACATAGCTGGCATCACAATTTTCCCACACCTGTCATCGTGATAGACGGTTTCATTGGTTGGTACAGTCGGGACGGTGGGGGGGATGTATTCATCCGCCACTCCCTATTTGACTTCCACAAGAGAATACGTTCGAGTTGTATGAATTTCCGTTCAAAAGTTGTTGGATAAAGAAATTAACACTCGCTAGTGTGTCGTATTGATTTTACGACACTCATGTTTCCAAAGTTAATATTTTCCTCGCTTTCATTCGGAAAATTTCGACTTTGGAATCACTCGTGTCGTAAAATCATTATGACACACTAGCTTGTGTATTAATCTCTCTTTCTTTGCAAATACAGTAAAGCATTATCATTGATTGTGGATGGGAGCAAAAGTTGGGATTTTATGATAATTCCCATAGAATTAGTGAAATAACAGCAATTTGTTCAAGGTGGTCTCCACACATTGCACTATGTAACGTATGTAGAAATGAATGAATGTATTAGTGCTATACTCCGCAACAGGAATACAGTATTTCATCCATACGCGATTACAACGTGTAGCTGCCACACAGGTAATTTACCCTCGTGAACTTGGCACACATCTCGGATGCTTCCTGTATAAGGTTTCCTCTCAGCATGTACTTGGCACATTTGGAGTTAATGTAACGGTCAGCAGTGTCTAGACTTTGAGAGTCGTCCATCAGTCGAACAGATTCCTCTATGTCGCCTGCATGCTGAAAACAGAAAGTGGCAATTTAAATATCTCAGTCTGGCCAGCCGTGTGGCGATTTTGGGCTTCCATATATGTCCAACTCATATGGATGAGTTTACCTTTAAAGCCCACTAGCCCAAATAATGACGAAAAAAGCAATGTTTTACAGAACTGAACCTTTATCAACTCAGGCCGAGTGAGTGAGTGAATTATTGTTTTACGTCACAGCGGGAATCTTTCACCCATACGTGACTACTCAGGCCGAGAACCTTGGCATATGAGGTACAAATACAAATTACTAAAAGGAACATGGCAATTGCGGACAGGGATTTACGAGTAAGTTTCCATTAAAGAAAAAAAAGAGACATGAAATTTCTACAATGGTTATCTTAAGCATTGGGAGAAATGGCTCACGATCCCATTCCACAGAACTATCGTAGTGCTACGAGAGTTGTAACTCCTATTCGATAACATAGATACGACTCTTGTAGCACAGCGACAGTTCTGTGAAATGGGGGCCAGGCCCTGACCAATTGCTGTCAGCTTACCTTGTAGAGCTTTGCCTTGAGTACGTAGAGCTCTATCAGCAGTGGCGTGTGCTCCAGACCGACATCGCAGTAGTAGATGGCCTTCTTGATGTCGCCCAGGTAGTCGTAGTGCTGGGCCAGGTAGTAGTACGTCCACAACAGGGCCGTCGCTGGCTCCTTCTCCTCATTTTCCGCTGGAAGCAACATGGATGTCAGTATCTCTTCAAAACTGTGATGGACCCAATACATGTATAGGTCAATATCTCTTTAAAATTGTGGTGGATCCTATGCATGTATAGGTCAATCTCTTTAAAATTATGGTGGATCCAATACATGTATAGGTCAGTATCTCGTTAAAACTGTGGTGGATCCTATGCATGTATAGGTCAATATCTCTTTAAAATCATGGTGGACCCAATACATGTATAGGTCAGTATCTCGTTAAAACTGTGATGGCTGCAATACATACACAAATATGTCAGTATCTCATTAATACAAACTGTGGTGGGTTCACTACAATCTCTTTAAAACTGTTGGTACCAGATACATGATAACTAAGTCAGTATCTCTTAAGAACCGCTGAATCCAAACTATTACACATGCAGGAAGATCCAAACTCATAAGAACAGACTCACCTATATTGGTATCAAAATAGCTGGTACTACTCAGACTAGTCAAATAACCTAGGACTAGGCCTTCTATAATTTTCACCTAAAAAAGAAAAGCCAAGAAAATCAATATAATAGTCCTCTAATAGAGACTTGTACATCTCCATATATATTTCACGAATACTGCAATTGGTTTTTTTTGGTGTTGGTATTTAACACTGCTTTCGAGTTGCATCATAAAGAAATATTGATTAAAATCTAATGTAACGTAACCTGTAAAAACAGGTCACAGAGCTATGTGGAGCTTCAAACAAAAAGCACAGCAGAAGAAATTTTGAACATATTCCCAATTTCAATTTAACTGTAAGCACACTCTTCAGAGCGGAGCGCGGTCTGGAGGTAGTGACTCTGCCTTACAACCTGGAGGTCCTGGGTTCGAACCTAGCTCATGCCATCGTATAGCACACTTCAGCAAAGTGCTTAGATCCACACTGCTCCAGTCTACCCAACTGTATATGGGTACCCAGTAGGATGAGATGGAATCGTGAATGTAAACCTAGCACATTAACTGGCAGCTTGTATACTCCCAAGGGTATTGAGAAGGTGAAATGAGTGCACATCGATCCATTGACCGGGGTAATAATATAGCACTATGAGCACGCTTCAGAGCTTGGAGTTGGTGCAATATAAATGTTCACATTGTTATTATATATTAGTATATTCTTCCCAATATCCCAGATTGTATGCCTTTAATTGAGTTGTAACAAATACCTTGTCCATATCGTTGTACAGCGGCCGCATGACAACAAACAACGGAGGGACTCCTTTCCGTAAAGCTTTCTTTAAGTACTCGTCTGCATATTTCTTCAACAGATCCCCTGTAATGTGCAAACAAGTAAAGAAAAGTTAAATCCTACCATCAAAACAACTCGGTCAGTTATGTTATCTCAGTCAGGTCAAAGGTTGCCTACGTCAGTTATGCTAACTCAATCGGTTTACAATGTTGCCTCATTCAGTTACAATGATACCTCAGTCAGCTATAATGCTACCTCAGTCGGTTGTAATGCTACCTCAGTCAGTTACAATGATACCTCAGTCAGCTATAATGCTACCTCAGTCGGTTGTGATGCTACCTCAGTCAGTTACAATGCTACCTCATTCAGTTACAATGTTATCTCAGTCAGCTATAATGCTACCTCAGTCGGTTGCGATGCTACCTCAGTCAGTTACAATGATACCTCAGTCAGCTATAATGCTACCTCAGTTGGTTGTGATGCTACCTCAGTCAGTTACAATGCTACCTCATTCAGTTACAATGTTATCTCAGTCAGTTACAATGCTACCTCAGTCAGTTACAATGTTACCTCAGTCAGCTATAATGCTACCTCAGTCGGTTGTAATGCTACCTCAGTCGGTTACAATGATACCTCAGTCAGTTACAATGTTACCTATCAAGAATGTGATGTGTGGTATGGTTAGCTCAGTCAGTTACAGTGTCAGTCCAGTCAGTTACAATGCTACTTCAGTCGGTTACAATGCTACCTCAGCCAGTCAGTTACAAAGTTACCTTTCAACAATGTGAGAGGAATCCTCCAACGTGTAGTATGGCTAGCTTAGTCAGGTACAGTGTTAGCCCAATCAGTTACAATGCTACCAATGCTACCTCAGTCAGTTACAATGTTACCTCAGTCAGCTATAATGTTAGCTCGGTCAGCTATGTTACCTTTCAAGAATGTGAGAGGAATCCTGCGAGGTGTGGAAGCTCGTGGGTACTGCTCCTGCATGTCGTAATATATCTGTAGTCGGTCCACCTCCGTTGCTGTCAAGTATAATCACAAGTTAGAAATTATTTACTTGATTGCTTAACAACACAGATATGCAATGATAGCAGGAAATTCATGAAAAATACACACAAAAAACGCTGCATCAGAAACAGTGCGTCTTTCACGATAATCAGAAGGATCTATTGTAAAACATCATGTGCAGCGTTACATATGCAAGGAACAGTTAGGAAACTATACCACAAACAGAAGAAATATTTGCCATTGAAGATGCCATTGTAGTCCTACAAGAGTTGAAAATGGCTTCCACATGGATAGAGAACTTTACGATGCTCATGGGCTAGTGATTTGTTGCTAAAAATAACAGCAGAAATCGTTCACGATACGTGATGAGCGCGAGTGGTAGACCTACGATAATTCCATGCATGGCAACAGACAATTGTGATTTCAGCTTAAAACAAGCACACAGTGGCCTGGGGGCTGCAGGCCACAAGCCATATCCAGTGAAAATAAAAACCCACGACAAATAAATCAACGAATTTCTGCAGATTTGCGAAACATTGTGAAACTGGCCGCGTCTTGTTGCAGAACACCATCACCACCCCGTTAAATCCTGGCCCACCCACCTGGATTGACCGACTCCTCCAGACCCCCGTAGTAGGCCCAGTTCTCGGGGTTCCTGTTGACGAGGTCTCTGTAGATGTCGATGGCCTCAGAGGGGCGGCCCAGCTTGGTGAGAATCTCTGCCTTGATCTCCTGCATGGACAGGCGGTCCACGATCTGGAGGTCAAACACCTTCAGGTGGTCCAGGGCGTTGGTATACATGCCCGCCTCCCTCATCACCAGGTTCTGGTACATCAGCAGCTCAGAGTGCTCGTAGTCCAGAGGCTTCGGCTGGAAACATCAACAAAAAAACAAAAAAAATTAAATTGGGGTTTAGAGTATCTTTCAAGATTCTTTCACTTATACTATATTTATATTATGTTAGTTCAGGGCAGGAGGAAACCCGCAACATCCATAGCACTGAATGTTGCCGTAAACCTGGACACCAAGGATGATAACTGCATTACCGACATGGCATCCTCCCAATATCCCAACTTCTGTGAACCTGGGGCCATTGGTTCCAATGTCCAAACATTCTACTACTGCGCTACCACCAATTAAATATTACTAAATTTTAAGCTAGAAATCCATAGTGAACAAGTTAATGAATTATTGTTTAACATCTGCGGGGATTAAATTTTCATATCAAACAAATCAAGTTTTATGTAGTATTTATTTGATTACTTTATTCTACTTAATCTGTATGGAACATTTTTGGTTAAGTGCACTTGTCCTTACAGCCTTGTACTGAAAGGAACCCAGAAATGTACGATATGGATGGATATTAAATGGATAATAAATGGAAAAGCTGCATCAGTTCTCTATTGACCTCACAGTAATCAGAAGGATCTATTGTATGTACATCATATGCAGCGAATATCTACCTTTTTATCTTTACCATTTGTGTTTTCAATTTTGTAAATAATATTTGCAAGCAACACTAAAATTCTGGAGGTTTGCAAAAATATATTTTAAAGATTGCACAAGGTTAATTATTCAAGAAGGCCACTATTCTATAACAATTTTCAACCCCACCCTGAGCTTGAGAATTGTCAAGTGTCAAGAAATTAAACAGGGGGACTGAACAACTGTTATATATAACCATTACCATTTGCGTTTTCCTGAACTCATCAAGAATCTTAAGAGCCATGTCGTAATCTTTCAACAAATGGTACGACATAGCGTAACCTATCCATGATGCTCGTTGACCTGGTCGCAATGCCAACAACTGGTACCGCGTTTCCTGAAAACAAATGGCAAGACTTTATTCAAACGTTCAGGACTATATACTCGTATGTCAGTCTGCAATCTTGGCCAGAATCTGATTATTTCGTATGTTAAGCAATCTATATTAAACATAGTAAGAACCTATATACCAGGTAATACACATACTTTTACAATATACTCTACATCCAACTTACCCGATATCCTTCAAGATCCCGCATCTGTATTTGTAGTAGTGAAAGATCTCGTAGAATCTGAAGATTATCCTGCAGAAAAGACAAGGAATGTAATGAAAGCCTGTCCTATATCACTATGAAATGTCTCCCTAAACGTACAAATAGTGTATTGCATCAAGGTTTTCCGAAAAAATATATCAATTGATCATACAGTAATGTGCTCATGGTGGGAAGAGAAACTACTGCCCTTCAAACTTACCTTATCCCATTTGAGCGCATTTCGATAACACTTGATTGCTTCGTCATATTTCCGGTCCGACCTTTGCAAAAGACCGTACACATGCCAACCTAAGAGCTTGTTAAGGCAATAAATTACTAAACATGCACGAGTGCAAAGCTACCTGCTAAATTACATGCAAAATTCTGCTTGCACGTGGCTGGCGACTTTTCCCAATTGTTTCATTATCTTTAATTAATATACAATACATCAATTTGCAATCAGAAAACTTGGGTTTTCAGATCAGGTTAATTTTCCAACAATTCCTCCAAAAAAGTAGACAGATATTTTCATGTCTCGCTTGCAAGTGCATATAAATAGACAAATAAAACAATACAGTAGAAGAGAGAAGAAGCTTCGCAAGACGGTCCTTATTGTCCAAGTGTCCGAGCAGCCGCACTTCTAGGACATTGTCATGTGAACAAGGATACAGACGTGACTCTTGAGGTCATTCCGCAGGCCTCGTCTCACATAGTCGTAAGCCTCCTCCTTGCGTCCTAGACAGTTCAAAGTCAAACCTTTCATAGCCAGCGTTTCTGTGGAGATAGAGGAAACCAGTTGCAGGACCATATCGAAAACTAAGTTGAAAAGAAATTTCCGCTAATGAATCATTAAAAATAAGGTAATGTTGCTCAAGTATACTAATAATAGAGACCTTTAGACATCACTCACCTCCATGTTCTGAGAACCTTGGATTTGTAAGAATCTGTTTTGCAAACTTCAACCCATTCTTGTACTGCTTCTGTTCGTAACATTTCTGCAAAACAAACAACAATTGGTCAGATAATGCAACATAAATATATTATCCTAATGAACAGAAATTATTGAACTGAAGTGACATTACCAAAACTGTGCTTCTGAAAAAAAGTGGCCATAGGTCAGGCCTTGAAATGAAAACTTTTGAAGCAGTCATGGATATAAAACAAACGAGCAGAAAAGTGCAATTACCAGCATGTTGAACAGACAAGTAAAATCATGGTCGCGACATCATTTGCTTTCAGTGCAACACGACAAGTCAGTAACTACACATCATCAATAAATATATTATACACATGACAAGATGATGACCGATAACGTCAAACAAGAGAACGTTATTCGTTTCTATAGTAACGAGCATTACTAATGAAAAGACAACCTTTTTGATTGTTTATTATTTTATCATAGCGAAAGTATAAATTTACTGCTACAACTTGAAACACATATCTGTATCTAGGGTCTAGTTTTGCCTATAGAGGACAAGTGATTACACATCCAGTAAATCAACAAGATCTTCAATTATGCACAATCCACAGTATACTATTCCACATTGTTTTACTTTTGTATCCTGTGGAGCTCTTTGCTATCTTGGTTGTGGGGGTTGTTTCAGCATACTATTATGCCAACATTGATTGGCTGTCACACTAGTTCAATGGAAAAACAATGCTTTCCCCGACTATGATGCTACCCTTATTTGGAGTGATTATGGAGTTTAACGTTGCTGTGGGAATTATTCATCCATTTGCGACGAATGAAACATGGGTACCAACTAACACGTCAAAATGTAGTTGCCCTCTCAAGCGAAGATAGCAAAGTGTTCCATAGGTACAAAAAAGTGAAGTGTAATAGCATCATGTGGGTTACAGTGTACTATTTTTTTTAGAGCTGGTTTCAAGATACTTTCACTCGTCAGTTTATGGCAGGAGGAAACCTACAAGCACAGGATAGTACAAACAGACCAAGAATGATAACTGCATTGCCACACTACGATCAGCGCATCCTATCATGATCGCATCAGAAATGGAACTTTCAGGAACATTGAAGACGGGCTGCCAGGATGGGATTTGAACCTGCGACTTTGGATACCATGTCCAAACATTCTACCATTGGGCTACCACCCACCCTAAAATTTGGAATAACATGTGCCACTACTTGGCCCTGTTTATTGCCAGATAGTGATAATACTTCACTATACTCACTTCTATTCCTATGAAGGCTATGGGAGCAAACTGCGCCGCCAACTCCAGAATAATTCACCAGCACATTTCAAACTTGTTTTTTGCATTGCATCGTATCCTATGCCAGTATTGGTGCATGCAAACTCCAAAATGTAGGTTCATGTGAAAAGTCGGAAGTCTTGGCGCTCAGTATTAAAGGGGTAAAGCAAGGACCGGTCTGCCCAGAGTCAGTATGCTGTGTCTGGGTGGGGTATTCATGTTCTATCTGCGGCCTGATATATAGTGAGCGAGCACTATAAAAAATAATAATTAAATGGTGGAAATCCAGACTAATACAAGCAGTACATATGCATGCAAGCCATGATGTGAGTAAAACAATCTTGAAAGTGGCTTTAAGCCCCAAAACAACCCACCAGCATCAGATGTGATGGATATTTCAGCGAGATTGAAACTTCTTGGCGAATTATTCCAACAAGGTATGTAAAAATATGACAGCGGATTCAAACAAAGTGACTTCATCTGTCTACGGAGGTCCATTTTGATTCATGACATGTGCTTTTTGAGGAGAATTTTTAGATTTGGTGTAGTGTTGTCTGCCGCCAGAAGTTTCCAGCGCAGTTTTCTCCGATAGTCTTCATCGAAGAATTATAGCCAGTCAAATGAGTATAGCAAAGCATCATTACTACCCGGCCATAAACAGAGCCAACTGCCAGGAAGAGAAACTGTCATGATAATAATTTTTTACTGACAGTGATCGGATAAATTCGGATACATCAAATTAGGTTTATTTTCCTTAGCAATAACAAGCATATATGAAATATACAGGTACTGTTTGGGGGGTGAGGATCCCCACACACTATCAAACATGCACTTGCAGGTCAAACTTGGGTCACAAAACTAACATCCTTTATTGTCTGCCTTGACAACGACCCGTATTACAACCGTTTCTTTATTAAAACAGCATCAACTACACGTTTAACCCTTTAGTTCTTGCTTGTGAATATCTTGCTCACATAACTCATTGGCCTGTAATTAGGCAAGTTGAATCGAGTCGAATATTTTGTAACATGTTCAAGCATCGAGCAGCAAATTCCCAACCCACGCCCTCACATTTTGGCGATGTACAATACCTACCAAAATTCTTTTGAACAGGGCATTTTCTTTTGGGGGCAGTGGGTTACTTGTTGGCATTTTGACAAATGTATCCTGGAGTTTACTTATATCCAGGTAGGTTTGACTTGTAGCAAGTGCGAGCACCACGAGGTGCAAATTCCAGTATGGCGGAATCTAAAGCTCCAGTTAGATCCCGGAAATGCGTGATTTGAGATTTTACAAGTATGTAACTAAATTAAACAATATTTTATAGGACATTTTTATAAAATAATCATTTCATACGGTTAATACCTATTTTTCTCTCAAAAAAATGAAACGGATGTTATTCCCATAATTCCCAAAGTTTCGACTACGACAACAAATATGGCTGCCTACAGTGCTGTAATGATATGACGTTTTGACTGCTAGAAGAAATAACCGCGTTTGTTATATATTCGCTCTAAGCACACATTAACAATACCGGCCTTTTCACACCATGAGTTCGGAAGATAAGCCTTCTGATAACACCACTGCCGAGTCCGCACCGGAGGGAGGCAAAGCTTCTGGATCTGTCAAAGTTATTGAAAAACAATCTCAAAGAAGAATCTTTAAAATCATTGTGATTGGTGATTCTAATGTTGGCAAAACATGCCTGACATATAGATTTTGCAGTGGAAAGTTCCCTGATAAGACAGAAGCTACAATTGGTGTAGACTTTAGAGAAAAGCAAGTTGATATAGACAAAGAGCATGTAAAGGTAGGCACCAGTTAAAGATTTGACATGAGTCATGAAGTTTTTATATTAATGATTTTGGCTCTGAAATGTAGTTTACTGTTGAAAAGGGGCGGGTGGTAGAACATCGGACTTCAGAGCCAAATGCTCCAGGTTCAAATCTCGCCCCGGTAGCCCAGCATGAATATTTGCGAAAGCTACTTTTCTGACGCAATATTGATAGGATGCGATGTCTGTAGAGTGGCAATGCAGTTATCATCCTTGGTCTTGTTAGTGCCAGCCAGTGCTCGCAGGTTTACTGCAACATTCAGTGCTACGGATGTTGCGGGTTTCCTCCTGCCCTAAACTAACAAGTTGTGATATAAGTGAAAGAATCTTGAAAGTGAATTTTAACAAAGAAAATTAAAAATGTAATGAGAAAAGTACAATTTTGTAGATGTTTCTGCAACAGTTAGTACTTATTATTATGCCAATGGCATACAAACTGTCAGTTGGTCCCGTTTCACAACGGCATCCTAAATTTAGGAGCTCCTAACTTTATGACCCAGTTTATCACTTCCTAAGTTAGATGCCGATTTAAGAAGATATAAGACTTGTGACGTCGTCGTGAAACACTTGTTACAAGGTGACAACTGTTAGGATTGGTTTAGGAGCTCCTAAATAGTTAGGAGGTCATTGTGAAACGGGGGCCTGGTGTATAATCTTGAAATTCAAGTGATTTTTTTTCATTTTTTTTCAGCTTCAACTTTGGGATACTGCTGGCCAAGAGCGATTTCGCAAAAGTATGGTTCAACATTACTACCGAAATGTCCATGCTGTTGTGTTTGTATACGATGTCACCAAAATGAGTTCCTTTGAGAACATGCCTGGATGGATCGAAGAATGCGACCGGCACAACCTGAATCAGGAAATCCCACGGATTCTAGTTGGAAATAAATGTGACATGAAAGATAAAATCGCAGTTAACACGAACATGTCACAGAAGTTTGCGGACTCTCATAACATGCCTCTGTTCGAGACGTCGGCCAAAGATGACGAGAAAGCAAATCACGTTGACGCAATATTCATGACGATTGCTCACAAACTAAAAAATGCAAAACCAATGATGCCCCCACACCTGGCTCGTTACACAGCAGGCGAAGCCAATCAGCCAGAAGTTATCAACCTCCGCGGAAGTCCCCATCATCGTGGGCTGCAGTCGGTGAATCAAGGCACAGGAGAGGAGAAGACTGACGGCTGTGCTTGTTGATTTCGGTGAACAACCATTAGATCATGACGAATACATCCTTATCCTCATTTGTTTTTTCTCTCTTTTGTGTAACATTTTTCTCTCGGAAATGTACAGTGGTTGTTAGTTTATTTAGCGTGGCTTCCACTTTTTTTTATCACAATATGATTTTGGAATTTATGTGATAGCATTCCACAGAAGAATCGTAGTGTTATGAGATTTGTAACTCGTATACATGTATAGGGAGGACACAGGACTGTTTTTCGATCAAACTTCATTTGATGGTTAAGCAAGCTTGACGTTGAAGCTAAGTTTGAATAAATGAAATGAAATGTTAGGATGGTTACTGCCATAGAAAAGCTTTTCAATTGAAATACATAGTACCAGCTTTTTATTGACAATGTCTAAGATGAGGGTAGATGGACAGCAAATCTAATGATAAACCAAATGTTGCTGTAAACTAGCTCTGTCTCTATGTATATACATATTATCATGTCTTGTGATTTGGTTATTAATATTATCATGAAAATAGACAAATTTAGAATAGTAATTCATTGTAATCAGGAAATCTTGAATGTCTTCCATAAACACTTATAAATATGTAAATGGTTTAACTGCATTCATTTGATTTAGATGTTTATTAAACACCTGTTGCAAAATTTGTCCTAGACTTGAAAATCATAGAGTGAAAATGATCTATCACAAAGCCAAGCACCCTTGAAATGTCCGTCAAACTTTGCCACAGGTCGAGTACGCAAACAAACTATTGTGTTGATGAAGGACAATTCTGTTGGCATTCCTTCCATGTACATGGTTTCACCATATAATGGTATCCTGCTAATCTTGCTCAGATTATGTTTGGCGGACATTGATCACATGCCAGCTCGTGTCGCACCCAACTTTAAACTTATCTGTATTTTGATTAACTGATGCATACTGTCACTAACTGGGAAAATGATAGCTTGCAATAGGTTAATTTGTTATCCCCCCGCTACAATATTTTGTTATGGGCCTTGGGGCAAACATTGATTGTTGGCTAACTGCATACTTTTGTCGCATGATAGGAAGTAGTCTGTGATGCAATGTCTGCATGTATACCGTAAATCGTCAATTTCTTTTTTTTAATCGTAATTCTTTAATTATACGAACACGATCAATTTAAAAATAAAAATAAATGTAAAATTTATAGTCCTTCATTTATTTACCATTTCATTTACAGCCATATGTTGTACTTTAATTTGGTTGACCCTAATTATATTAACACCGACCATTTTATATTTTCGTATTTTTCTAATAATTTGAACAGCTAACAATTTAATTGTTATATCCTGTTCAAATTATTAGGGTAAGTACGGTAGTTATTGTTTGTCTGTATCGACCATGGCTCTTTGAGTCTTAACATAACAGTTGCTGCAGGTTCTCATCCCAGCATGAACAGATTGGTGCAATATCATTGAAATACTGTAGAATATACGTTGTGAAATTAGAAATCACTAATCCTTCTCCTTTTGTAAATTTAAATGATCTACCATTGTGTATGACAATCACCATCATGTTCTAATCACGTAGGCCTTTAATGATGGTGGTGGTGGTTACTAATGGTTATGATGCATGGAAATATGATAACAAGAGATCTTGAGGACCATTCCTTACCATATCATTGTGGTTATATATTTTATCATCCTGTTAAGCAAGTTGACATTTTTAGAATAATTTTTATACATTTTTGAGAGACACTAGTAGTTATTGTTTAATTATTAATAATACTGTAATAAACTTTCAAACATACCAGTGAGTAATTATAGTCCCAAATTTGATGTAAAAATATTAATTTTTTCTTTTGTTAACTACAGTACTTGTTTTATCCATTTAGTCCTGATTATTAAGCATGTGTAGGTATTTATCTTAAGATTTATCCAATTTATTCTATCTGTGATTACGTTGAATTTGTGCCATTCCAAAATTGATGTACAAATGTCAATGCTTAAACTAGATGTTAGTGGCTAATAGCTTGGATTATATTTGTCTATTCACTGCATCAATGTACCTTATCCATGTCATTGTTAATATCACAAAGTTACATGTCAGTATTTTTTGTTGTGATTTATGTGCTAGATGAAGTACATATAGATTGTATATACATGTAGTCCTTGCCTTGTATCATCTTAGAGTAGATGTAACTTTTGAGGTGTCAATGCTATTACTATTCTACTACATATCTTTTGTGATGTGGTTATCACTATGTTTGCCTGTATATACACAGCACAGTGCTTAATATCATTGTAATCTCACTGGGTTGTCTTTGGTTATCAGTAATATTTGTTATTTCTACTTTAGGGATGGTATAGTGCAATGGTAGTGTATCGGGCTACAAAAGAGATTCGAGTTCAGATCTCGCCGTGATCCCCTTATCATCTTTTATGTGGTTTGTTTGAATTGGCCATGTTTCATTAGTCACACCATGGTTGTTCAGGGATTTCCTCCCTCAATGAACAAAACACAGTATGTCTCCTCTAAAATACCATACTACAGTGGAACAGCATAAAACCCTTCATTAACACGTCATGCCATGTCATCAGATATATTATTAATAATAAATAATCATCATCACAATGCTATTAGAATGTTGTTCATGACATTGCTATTTTGATCTCTTTATGTATATTTGGGTATTATTAGATTATTAGGTTAATTATGAATAGCATGTATTGTCAGTTACCGTATACCAGGCCAATTTCGAGGTTAGCAAATTTAGAGGTTTCGAGGATTGCTGTTTTCGAGGATGCCTGTCAAGCATTTAAATAAAATATTTGGTAGATATAGTCTAACGGTAGTGGTTATTATATATCTACCTCGCATGCTGGGGACATGTGATCAGTGTAAATCCATTGCGAGTATCCATACAAGTTACATCGATGTGACAATCCATACATGTACACTTAGTTTCAAAAAGCACATACCCTCACGTGCAAAAGAAACGATACCAACATTAAATTCGTATTTTATGAAAATAGAACAATGATATTAAAACAAAATGTATTCATTTCGCAGGATGAGCGTTGGGAAATACAGATGCAAAATGTTCAGAGTTAATTACCAATGATAACGACGTCATGTACAGTTACGAGGAGTGGGTAAACTGTCCAGATTTCGATCACAAGTAACTATGTTTCTTTATAGTCCAAAACAGTAAAGTCATTTAAAAATTGGTAATTCCGCACAGATAAATCAATATCTAGATAAGCCAAAACTCTGCGTCTAACTGAGAATGTCAGACGTCTTATGAGAGCTGCTGGAATCTGACGCCTTTCCTCAATGAGTGCTTGTGTCAAGCCATGTCGCCCTTGCGGGGGTACCTGTCTTTTTTTCTGATTTGGCGTCCCAGAACGTCCCACAGGTGCTCTATTGGAGACATAACGGTGATTTTGCCGGCCATGGCATGACGTGGACGTTGTTAGCGTTTTAAAAGTTTGGGGTGATCTTTGCCTTGTGAGGTGTGGCGTTATCTTGCCGGAAGACGGTGTTTGGGTTCTGCTGGAGGAACGGAAGAACGACGGGACGAAGCACTTGGTCAATGTAATGCTGAGCGTTCAGATTACCATCAATGACAACCAAATCTGTCTTAACAGCACCACAGATTCCACCCCTCTACCATACGGTTCCACCTCCTGAATGCAGCACCGTGCCTCTTGTTCCCCCCTGACGACGGTATACACGCACCCTACCATCGGCCCTCGACACCTGGAAGCCATACCGTCTCAGCCTCCGGGACACTGTCCATCTGCTGACGCGATGACCAAGGGTAGTTGCTGATGATGACGTCACTGTGACGAATTTGTTCCTGAGGTGTAAATGTCTCAGGTAGCGGTCCTCGTTGGTCTGCCGCTGGTCTGCCGCTCCTAGGCCTGTCCCTTGTATGGCCAGTTTGGTGTAAACTAGTGTTAGTAATATATCACGAAACGGCTTATATCGTTACAGTATGAATAGTTCCTCTATATCCTCTTTAATCATGAATCGGAATAGTTTTAACGATTTAAATACATTAGCCCATGACTTCAATCCTGTCGCCTTCAGTTTACAGGAGACATACTATAAACAATCTGACCCCTGTTTCACAACGGCCTCATAACTATTTAGGAGCTCCTAAACCAGTCCTAAGTGTTGTCACCTCGTAACAAGTGTTTCA
>JAUTBT010021174.1:0-20969 GCA_032361225.1 Lepetodrilus schrolli
TTAAGCAATCTAATAATGTATGTCTACTATTTCATTGTTACTTGTGTTTATCTATCAAACTATCATTTAATTAGCTTTAGAATGTATTTCCTGTCGATGAATCCAACTCACTTCTTCTCAACTAATCTTGCTAACCTTGATAAACAAAAGTCTACTCACTATGTCTGAGGCCACGTGTTGCCCTAATCATCGCTAATTACTTCGCTTTATCCTATTTTAGTTGCGTTCGTAATCGCCGGTGAGCATGTTATAGTAGTACTTTTGTTCATTATGTGAGTGAATATTTTTTCCCCCATATTTAGTGTGTGGCAAATGCGCGTAATTTAATTCCCGCGAATATGTCAATTATAGCATTTGTGCGAAATTTGCGTCTGCAAAATATAAGTCTTTTACAGTAACTGTGTTAGCAACATGATTGAATTAATACCTATGTTACTTAGTTTTATTAAAATTAATGTGTGTTCATGTAGTGCATATTGCAAGTAATGTTCTTCACTTCTGTTAAAATGTATTTGTAAAATCATCATGATGGATTATTGTAGGGAAAAAACAAATCTTTATGTATGTTTAATAATTATGTCAGTAACTTGTTGATACGTAGTTAAGGTATTATGTTGGTTGCATAGATTATAATAACTAATAACTAAAGGTTTGCCATTTAATTATGCTGATGACTATGGTGTTAGTATGATGATAAGTGTGATGATATGTAGGATAATCATGATGATAATTGAGTTTTCATTTAATAGTTTATGATGATAAATTGCATGATGATAATGATAAGTATGAATATGCTAATAAGTATGATCATGATAATAAGTAGTATGGTGATATGATGGTGACAACCACAACTAATTTATTCCATCGACCACATATTCAAATTGAGTCACACCTCCTATTTACCATGTGGACCAGAACACAGGCTTGAACTCTGGTGGTGTACTGGACAACCGATAGACAACCTCAGAACAAGCAAGGGGTCTCTATGCTGTCCACACCTTAGAGAGGCCTAGCCCATGTTCCAGACATTTGCTTTCTGGGGAACATGGCTGCTGTGTTTGTGTTCCTCCTAATGGTATTGATTATGGCTAATTCCCTGGCTAATTGTCCGGAGGGTGGCTGCGGCTGTGATACCGGGACAAATGCGGTCCTATTTACTCCTTCTCGTGCTCTGACACTGTTCAGTGGCACTAACATCATCTCCATCTTGTCAGCTATGCCCAGCCACTCATTACCAGAACGTTCACAGAGTTAATATAATTCTATTTTTCAATATATCTTGAAATAATTGTTTTATTTAATTGATTATGTCTGAAATTTCCTAGCCAAGTGATGATTCATTACAACTTAGTTCTTTGAATGCATGAAGATATTTCAAATTATAGTTTGGATGTGGTTGTAGCGATAGCATTATACTGGCAGGTGCTTTAAACACAGCAGTGTGCTTAGTATGAATTGTGATATTAATGATATTTAAAGTTTGAAAGTGATTGGTCAATATATTATTAGCTGAAGACTAGTTGTGGCAGAAATAAATCTTTGCGAGTATTTGTCTTTTGTGAATAAAGGTCATACATGGTTTTCCAAAAGGATCCATCTTGATTGGGAAAAGATCACTTCCAACTCCATTGGAAACATTTCCACTAAAACATTTATTATCAAAGGTCATATTATATTTTTTGTTATATTTAACCTTCTCTTATAAGGTTGAATCTTAAAATAAATATTTGTTATCAAAAAGAAATTCACTACTATCTTTTGATATTGTATTTTTAATAATTTGCAACATTTTACCTGTTCATTATACATGTTTTTGAGAAGGTTTCATGAAAATTATTTTATGGCAATGTTATTCACATGTCTTTCAAATAAGTATTTACAATGGTGACAAATTTTGTACCAATTATTTCTTTATCATTATTATCTTCACAATATATTCAGTGAAGAAAATATAACCACAACTAGCTTAAAGGCAACAGGTCAAATTGAGAATTGCTCAGTGAATAACATGGAACCACAGTTTAATTTGATGACATAACATTATATATATATATATATTTTTTGTATTTTTGTAAAAAAAAATCATGTTTCACTGAAGGGTGTTCAACTAATGTTAATGTGGTAGCATAACTATAACTATGTATTTTGTGAATGTTTCAGTGAAGGGTGTGGAGCCACGGTTTAATGTGGTGGCAAAGAACGTGACGGTGGTGACAGGACAGACAGCAGTGTTACCCTGTTCTGTTGACTTTCTTGGAGAATTCAAGGTAAGAAATTAAGTCTTCATCATTCAGGAAATACATTTGTTACACCCTATAACTGTAAAATGTAAATAAATGGCAAAGTAGATAAGAAAACGTGATGGTGTGAGTGATCAAATGGAAAATATTATAAAGTAGATGTGTCAGAATGTCTTGGAATTTAATATAATTTTTAAAACAAGTTTTATCTGAAAAAGTTATGAATTTGCAAAAGTGTAAAGTTTGATGCAAGTAAATGAGCAAATCCTGGTTTTTTTAAAACGAATCACATAAAAAAAGAAGTTTTATCAATATCAGGGAGTTAGTAGCATGTTCATATCTAATTCCGCTACAAGCAAATGACTTGTCAGATGTCTAGTCCCCATCTTCCACTCAATCAAAAAGTCATTCTGACTTGGTTATGTTGTCAGTGTTAAGATTCAGCTTGTATTAGGCCAATATGATGATTCCCAGCACAGTAGTATGACTGTGAGATGATCAACAGTTGACAGGAGGATAGTGTATCAAGAGGCTGGCAGCCATCTTTGCTTGTACACAGGTCAGGGAGAAAATCCCTGGAGGTGTTATGTTTTGCAAGTACTTAGCCAAATTCCATCTTTCCTTGAAATACTTGAAGCTGATCAACACCTTGCCATGGAAATATAATATTTTATCAAGATGATTCGCTTCCATCATAACCTGATAGCAGTATGTGAATCATGCATTCAGGATAATATTGTTTACATACAAATTAAGTCAATACGCCAATTCCTGTACCAGCGTGAATGTTCTATGAGAAGTCACCAAGTCACTGATCCATTTTTATTGCCACAAATTTAATAGAGAATGATTTTTTTACTAATTTTATCTGTCAAATGACCTTATGTCATGGCTTTTTAAGTATTCACATCATGGGTATGCATGAAAAATTCCAACAGTGACATTAAACAGCAATTCACTTTTAAGTATTCATCATGTAATTTTGGGTCCCATAGAGACCATATATATATATTCCAAGGTTATCCACAGAGGTGCATCTATTGAAATAACTTAAGAGTCCACAGAACTAATAAGGTTTTGTGATGGTCTGGTTGTCCTGAAATGTAAACATAGCATCTCATGCTACAAATATTGTTTATATCATTATGACAGCTAGCTCACAGTGTCAAAATACCAAATACACAGAACAAAATTGTATGGTGTCTGCCATGATGGAGTTTCTCAGATACATTTATCACTGGTGTTGTGGAAACATGTGCATATCCGGTGATCTCGTGATCAATGTCACAATGTGCTTAACAAGTACAATAAACTCTTGTGATAGAGGACAAGCCCATAACAGAAGGCCTTTGCATTGATACTGAGGCATTGATGTGGTGTTCTAACAGAGCAGTTCACCACTGGATGTGTGGAAGTAAGCAGAGGTGGTGATGGAGGAAGAACTAGAAGAATCAAATTCTGTTCATTTTGAAAGGGCATTGTTACCCAAGCAACAGCAAATCAGTGGATTAATTGTATAGAACAAAAATAACTACATAATTTGTGCAAATGTGCACTTACTATGGCTGGACAAGACTACAACACTACATAAATCTAAATGAATGACAACACACAGTTTGGGGAAAATTCAGATCAAAACTACCTGCCATCTGTCATCATTGTGGATTTTTTCCAGTTGCTTGGTGATATTTTAACATGCTGTTTGTGGTTCAGCAATGATCAGCATGTTCGTGAACACGTTCATCTGGACCTGCCTGGCATAGTAATAGCCCCTCTCTGACACAGGCCTTTGCCAAGCTACACGTAGGCCAGAAAAAAAACTCCTAAATCTTTTTGATTGCTCAATTTATTTGTGGTGGCTGATGGGTAGTCCCATCTCCAACTCCACAGGATCAAATTACTTGCACTTAGTTTGTCCGGGAAATTTGTCCTTATAGAATCAAACATTGCAAACAAGGGCAGACTATTTTACCATTTTCATTTAATTTTCTTAGATTTGTTTATCAATTGTTTGTCTGGTTTTAATAGTATAAATATAATTTGTAATACTAGTAAATTATTATTATTAATTTTATTTTATTTTATTGCTTTATGTTATAGTACTGTGTATCCCATATATCTATTCTGTGTATACTGTATAGTATTGGTGTATTCATAGGATAAACCTTGACTGATTCATTCCAGAGACATCCGTATGTTAAATGGGTGAGTACAGAAGGTCTAACATGCTTCACCCTGATTTCTCTGGTAATACAGCTGCATAACATTGGCTTGCAGGTGTCACTCCTCGGGAGAGTCTACAATGTATCAAAATATAATTATGAAATAGGTGAGATTTTGTGAAATAATTGCTATTTTGTAAAATATTCTGAGATTTGTAAAAATGTCCCAAATTTTGTTTCAACCTATCAATATATTTATGAAAGAATTTTTTTCTAGTTTCTCTCTATATCTACTGCAAATTGACCATAACATGGTATTTATTACTTATCAATGGCAAAAAGTATTCAAAAGGTTTTCATCGCACGACATTGCAGGCTCTTCACGCTTGAATGGAATACACTTCTGGAATAATATCATGACTTCTGCTGTGCTGTCATCACAGTGTGACAAAGCTGCATGATGACATATGACACAGTAACAAAGCTGCATGATGACATATGACACAGTAACAAAGATGTACGGGGACATATGACACAGTCGGTCTGGTTAATGTGCTTTTCATTGGGCTGTTGATGAAGACATGCGACACCTGTGGAGAAGGAAAACTGATGTAACTGCTAGGATTGCAGAAGTTATGGTTTACCCCAGACAACCATCAATCATAAATCAGATACTACCAGCGTGGACTACCCTCATCTTGTTTCTTCATTATACCCCACTAATAATGCTTATTATGAGATAATTTAACATCTGATAAGTTGGCTGTAGCTGATGCCTCGTTATACCTGCTGGCCTTGCTAATAGAGGCTTTTTTTTACTAATTAGCTTCACTAACTTCTGCTTCAGGGGACCGATGATATATAATAACATAGTATTGAAGTAACCTTGGTCCTGATCTCAAAACAGACATTTAGTAAATCATGACATTGTTATTTATTATTCTGGACATTCAGTTGATTTTCAGCAATCTGTCAATTTTATTTATTTGTCTAAAGTTATTAGTAGTTTATTGAATTGTTTTATTATTTGTATGCAGCTTGTAAATAAATACAATAAATAACTCAATTTAGTATAGTTTTGCATTAGTATTTTGTCACATTTTCAAAAGCAATCAACCCTTTGCTTAATAGTTATCTCATATAAATCTGACTTTGAGAAATGTGAAAATCTATCATGCAGTGCACAAATTCTTACATACATTTTTATTGCTTTATTGTTATCCTTATTGAAATATTAGTCCACAATATTTTCATTTTCTTCTTCGTTATTTAAAAAATTATTATATATAAAATAGTGTTGATCAATTCATACTGTAAAGAAGAAATCTTAAAGAAATGTTGTTTTATTATTATATATGTTAAAACTAAGATAGTATTATGTACATTAAATGAAAGCAACTGCCTGTTGTTGAAAGTTTGATCCAAGTATTTGTCTTGCTAAGTTACTATATTACTCAAAGTATTTCATGACTATGTTTCTGGTCCAAGTCACCACATGGTAATTTTGACATTTGATCAATCTATAAAATATTCTACATGCTGTAATTATATAACCAACCCACAACCATGTCAATCCAACCCGTGACTAAAGATGTCTGTCCAACACTTGACTAAACTGTCCAACACATGACTAACTGTCCAACCCACAACCATGTCTATCCAACCAACAGCCAGCCATGTCTGTCCGACCTACTACCATTGCAGCCATAGGTCATCACGAGGACAACAATGCCAAAAGTAAAATTTTCCCATTTAATGCCAAGTATGACTCACGAAGTCCTGACTGAAAGTTATAACTATGTCTGTGTTCATTCATTACTGGGTATAATGGCCTCATTGCCCTTGTAAAGTAATACGGTCAATTTCACATTACTGTACGCTGTTGATGTACAGAGTGGCACCAAGCTAAAGTAAATATTTGGTTTATTACCCTCGAAGGATTGCCAGATATTTGTAGCAGTTATGAGAACGAAATAAAATATTTCACTTGGGACCCAGCATATTGCATGGTTCTTGAGGCAGGGCAGTCATGAGAATGAAATACAATATTTCACTTGGGACCCAGCATATTGCATGGTTCTTAAGGCAGGGCAGTTATGAATACAGTTGCATATTCATCAGTGTACAACACAATGTTAATGCTGCCATGAGGAACAAAATAAATTACTTTGTTTTCCACATGTGTACTCCGGTTTCTCGTAATTGAGGAAGTATGTAGTAGTTTGATTGTTAGATTATCACTTTAGAACACAGTTTCACCATAATACTATATCACCGTAAAATACTTTAAAAAAATATTTTTCCTCGATTCAGTGAAAAATAGAATATACACTATTTAAGCAATGTACTTCTATATAATATGAGTTAAATTAGTAATATATATGTTAGTTAATTGTGACATTGCAAAGAGCTGGCTTCTTTTTTAGATTTGTTTTTAATAACAAGGACATTTCATGTACAGCTTTCCTAACTACATACTAATCATCCACTATTACCTCTATTCTTGTAGTGTTTACCATCAGCATGTGGATCTTGCCTATTGGATATACTACCACAGACTTTCAATGAAAATATCACTGTATCCTTTGCATGCTAACTGCATTATTAACAGCCGAATGACAGCTATTTTCTGTCGGCTTTTCCGAATTGGGTAATGCTTAAAATTCTTCTCTCAGATTCCTTGCGTTTCTTTGTTCAGTGCTACAAATCATTGCAGCAAAGATGGTGTTCATTTTCTATTTTTCTCTGCCAGAGAAATGACATATATAATATGTTAGCGGCAGTAAGGAAAACAAGGCAATAACGTTGATGCCTAGGTAATAAGGTACTTGCTAAGGTTCCATTAACACTAATGCCAAATATCAGTGATTATGATTCGTACATTATAAGGTGACACAAATATAGTCATAATTCTTCACCTGACACCTCCAATAGAAGTAATGCAATTGAAAATTCAGAACAATATTTCTGAACGGTTCAGAGCAAGGTATCAATTATTACTGCATGGCCCTGAATGGTGAAATCTACTGTATGTTGTACAAATATCATAAGCATGACTGCGTTTTCGAAATTTTCTGTGACCAGTAGAGCCAAGGCAAAATTTCATGAAATGATCTTGATAATTTAAAACATACCAAACAATCCATCTGTGGATCACCTTATTAACTAGTCATTGATATTATTACCAGATTGTCCTTATTGCCGCTAATACATATATGTAGTGTTAGGGCAGGGTTAGGGTTGTTTCCAGTAGGAAGGTTAAGCATGTCATGTTTCCACTAAATACAAAGTTATTGGTCATCAGAATAAATATAGAATTTATACATTTGACATTGTATAACATTGTGATTACTAGCAGTAAACATCAAACAATGAAACAAATTATCACTAAAGATGAATTTCAGAGTTATGCCTCTTGTAATTCTATTCTTATTGTTTGATTTTTTTTATTTGAATTGAATCGGTTAGAATAGAAAAAAGTCAGTGATTAGAATGTTATTTTGACTACATTTTATCTGAAATCCATAAAGCAATTATGCTAATAATGTTCTTTTACACTTTATAGTACACATTTGCAGTTTGACTATATTCAATGTAACACAACAAAGATAATTTTATCATCTTTACAAGTTCATGGAGTAAATGTACACATTTCAGATCTAATCAAGTAAAACATTGACAAAAATTGCACTTTTCCCATCACACTTTTCCAAGCTTCTCTGAAAAGATCCAAACCCCCCATGTTTCTATCAAGGCAATGAAGCAATGATTTTCACCACTCTTTATCTGCGAAGCAGTGCCGTTATGGTAATTAAGTCAAACCTTAGGGAGTTGCCCAACTTCACAAATAATTTACATCACTTCATAAGGAGTTGGTTCCTGACCCTAGCTGAACAGTGAATTAATTGCTGACAATTACTTTTGTAGCAAGGTGGCCCAGAGTGCTAATGTATAGGTCTTCTGAGAGTGCCGGGCTCTGCTGGCTTGGTCTTGCATGTCTTCATACACAGCCTTCTTTAATATTGGCAGCATATTAAACCTGCATTGCCAATGTTAAATCTCTACTTAGTAAGAGATTGCCAATCACTGTTCTCTCATTACTTCTACAGTGTTACTGCTGATAACAAATTAAGCAATAGAAGTCAAACGTTATGTTTTGGAAATGAAATGAATATTTTTGATAAATTCTTCATTTTAGGTGTGGATATTAACTGGTTTGGGTAATATTTCTGTTTTCAATTTCTCTGCCTCTTGTTCCCTTATTAGCAATCTTTTATCCATACATGATCTGCATTTAGCATAGTCCTCACAGCCGTAATGACAAAGATGTCTTCCCATACCAGTATGTAATTCAATCAGTTCCTGTCTTGACAACATCTAAAGAAGTATTTTACATTATCATGTTTTTAAAATTCAGAAATGTTTTTACAATTCACTGTGATTTTGGTTTTTAGCTGTTCATGTATGACAGTGTTGTGCATAATTCCTATTTGAACTATATTTTTGACGAGGAATATTTCCATATGTGTGTCAAGTCCAGTCCTAATCTCCATTTCTGTGGATGTTTCAGGTAGTGTGGTTGGACCATAGGGAAAAGCTCCTGACGTTTGAGGACAGACGAATCATTTCTGATGAGCGGATTAGTTTAGAGAGACCTTACGTGAAAGAATGGAATCTTCACATTCGCACAGTAAAGCCTTCAGATCAGGGAACGTACTCATGTCAGATTAACACGGACCCTGTCCAGGTTCGACCAATCAGATTGCATGTTTTTGGTAAGTATTCCAAACGATCGCAGCACTTGGGGAATGGATCTGAAATACTTCTGTCTTCTGTCAAATTTCATCCTGTTTTCCAAAATAAGGTTAACTATGAATGGGATAGTATTTATATATGCTTGTACTTTTGTATATTACCAAGAGACATGGTCTAATTGTGTAGAAACATATCTTTACATAATCCTATTTTAAATTAATCCTGTATGTTTCTAATCTTTGTTGTACTTCATGACATGGCAGTATTACTGCCAGAGAAACTGACAGAAGATTGTGTGTTTCATATTGACATGTTGTGGTATGTCATCAGTGTTTCTTGTTCCCCATACTTTGTATACTTTTTCTGATTGTTGAGTAGTATAGTTGAATCATTGATGAAGAATAGTGAAGTACTTATTACAATTCAAGGTACTACATTGTAGCTAGTGACGAGGATGCCCTGCAGAACACATTTATAGCTGATAATCATAGCTGAATTTTTAATACTAGTTTCCATGAAAGTTCCACCAATTTCCTTGATAATAAATACACATAAATATGATGCTAAAACATTACCAACCTATCTGTCCATGTTATTAAAATGGTACATATACCATCTGTCACACACAAAAGTTTAGTATTCTCTATAGTTATGTGTCATTCTTTAAGGATATGATTGTTATGTGAGTATATGTGGGCTAACCAGATAAATTCATCTCAGTATAGCTTGAGAACATTGATATCGACAGTGTAGAGACAAATGTAATGGCTTTGTTTCATGTGTCAGTTTTATCATAATTTTGTATTTTATTGTGAATTGTTATTTTCTATTTTATTGTAATATCAATGAAATTTGCAAAAATTAAGAAAGGAAATATTTTGACTCGAATGCATTCCTATGATGTATGCTATTTGAATTTAATGAGTTGTAAATTGTTAAAAGAAACTATCCAATTCTTGATTATTCAAATTAAGGTACAGTGAGTGTTTTTTCTTCCAATTTAATTTGTATAAAATAGTTGTTGTATCATTCATTTCAAATGCAAATATAAGTAAGAAGAATAAAAATATATATAACAATTGTGCATACTGTACACATACTTTCATACTTATTTTGATACCAATAAATTCCCTCTGAAACATGTTAAACATACCATCAAGTAGGGCATATCATACAAGGACTTCATAAATATTTCAAGGTCCTCAAAATGCTGATTTGTGACACCAGCATAATATAGTGACACCTGTATGGTATAGTGACACCTGTATAATATTGTCACACATTACCAAGATGTGACAACACAATATTGGTCAACCTGTTGTAAATTATTCTCATTTGTATTTAATACCCAGTAATGTATTTATCACATATGTAATACAATATATAACAGAGCATATTATCTGTCAGGTCCCAGCTAGTGACATATATCTGTTACATCTGTCCACGGTGACTTCATTAGCATGGATATGTATGATCAGATAGTGGATATAATAGGTATCAAGATACAATATTCACTCATATTTCTATCATTAAAAGATGTTGAAATTTGAGTTAGGAACCTACCTATAATTAATGACAGGGAATTCAAAGATAACACAATATGTAATGGTCTCAGAATACAATATATAATATTAATTTTTCTTTACCTAAGCTAGTAATTCTTGTATGAGAAAGGAACAAATGTCTTTCCAATACTCAAATTTAACTATCACTTAGGGTATTCTATGTTTTATCTAGATTTTAGTGAGCTTGAATTTTCTATCAACCACTTTGTGTAAATATTATAACATATTTATTCCAGAAATAATGAGAAATGTGAAGGATATCTTGAGTCATAACTTCAGCTTATTTATGTTTCATCTTCTTAATGGCAAGGATAGATTCATGTATTTCTCATCATTAACCAAACTGTTTAATGTATTTTGTCCTAAAGAAGAAGTAGAAGAAAAATCAATTATGTAATCTAAAAACATTATGTGAGCTTGACAAAATGCTTAATCCTGCAAGCTCTCTATCAGCACAAATAAAACATTATAGCAGATATAACAAGCATAATCTTTTCATTCCAATACGAGCAAATATTGACCAGCTTTGAGTTATTTCTGTGGCAACAAATGTGCAGCAGTCACCAACGCCAAAAAGTGAATAAACTTGGATTGGGTTAATACTCCACATCACCCTGTTTCCTCTATCCAGTCAGGCCCATCTACTCCTTGGGCCGCAGTGAAACAGAACCAATGGTTACAGATAACCCAGCACTGACTAAAGGCCTTCATTCTGAAATTAGGATAAATAACTACCACCAAATTTATTGATTTCAAAGGTTTTCTTGATAAGCCAATTTTGTTTTGATAGTCTTTGCTGCTTCCCTGTTGATTGGCTTGTCATTGTTGGGTTGCCTTGGCGGCACCAAGGCGAGGCTTCCATGGAACGCTCATCACGCTCACTGTTGACTTGTGGTATTGTATCATCTGGAACTTGTGGGAGATGGCCCTCCTCCCTGTCTGAGGAGTCATCGTCAGGACCGCACCTTCACAGGGTCAGAACTGTGCCTTCACAGCATCAGAACTCTGCCTTCACAGCATCAGAACTGTGCCTTCACAGCATCAGAACTGTGCCTTTACAGCAACTGGCATGTGCCTTCACAGCTCATGCTGGTGATGCTGCTACTGACTTTACATTCCTATCATTGAGGCTGATGCACATGCTTATCTCCTACAACAAATATTTGTCTCGAGATTTGTTTGTTTTGGAATATTAACATCCCCTCTCCAACAAGACATGATTTCAGCCATTTTTTGGAGAGCTGACATCATGGTCGTAACAAAGATGGATACAGGGTGTCAGAAACAAATATGGAATGGGGGAAATCAAAAGCTGAGTGTTGTCAGAATGTAGTGCTCAATCAGTTGAAAGATGAATTTAACAATGGTAAAAACAAATAACCCTCTCCACCAGCACTTTATAAGTGAAGCCATACATTGCTGCAGTGTGTAATAGAAAACCAGTTCTATCTCAAACACAAAAATGCAATAATTTTTAGAAGAGGGTAATAAAATTCACCTTTTAAACAAAGCAGAATTGTATCATATTTGTATTGTATGCATTTTGTATGAGGAATAATTGTCACACTTAACAAAATTAGATTTGTAAAGGGGGGAAAATCCTCTTTGTTTTGATACAGACCATGGAGATATGAGTTTGATAAAAGCATGTTTGGTTATGGTGTGTTCTCATTTGGGTCTGCTTGTAAATGCAGTTTCATGAATTTCATGGACTGTGTAAATGCTATGGTGCATGCAGTGTATTGATAGTGGTAATATAGTACTGGCAGCCTGGGTACATTATGAATATATAGGACAGTCTTTGAAGTTAAAGAATCTGTTGATGTCACTGGAATGCTAAATTATGTAAATAGGCAAGAGAACAACATTCTCGAAAATTTATAAAATGAATATTCACTGAAATATTTATAAAATTTGTCATAATGTGATGTTAATTTTTCTTGACTGAAATTTTTCTAGATAGATATGATTAGCTGTTCTTAAATGACTCTTTTCAGCAATCATCAGGATCTATAATGGAAATAATAGTTTAAATGACTTACTGAAAATATTATTCCAATAATGACTTAACTATCCACCATCTTACAGTCCTTTGACAAATGTTTTTAAGTTCACTTTGATACTGGAATAGGGAGCATTTGTAAACCAAGTCATACATTTGCTAAATGATGGATGCAAAATATTTATATTGTGGGCTTTGGATGAGACTTTCTAATTTAAATGCTGTGAAGCTAGAGGTCTTCACGAAACTGGTGAATACTTCAGTATTTTATCCTTTATAAATCCAATATGTATTGATTCACAGAAACTAGTGGGTGGAAAACACTTCATTATAAAGGGAAGCTTGAGTTTTCCCATAATAATGAAGTGCAAATTTGAATTTAAAATGCAAATGAGGCAAAAGTGCTTTTGAACTTTTACAGTTGAGAGTGTGTGTGTGTGTGAGATAGAAATAGAGATAGAGAGAGAGAGAGAGAGATAGAGAGAGAGAGATAGATAGAGAGAGAGAGAAAGAGAGAGAGAGAGAGAGAGAGAGAGAGAGTTGTTGTGATGCTTTTCTTAAGCAAACTTTTACTATGACATTGAGATTTATTATATTGATATTAATAAAACAGCTGTGCAGCTGTTGAATATAGTCTCTGAATTCTGCTATTCTGATTCCATCAGCTCAATTAGGCAAGTTTCTTTCAAATGGCCTATGTTTTATAGGATTTCAATTGGGAAATAAGATTTTATTGGATGCACGGTTGAGTATAGTATATGATTATCACTTTATTATTAACATTTCAATCATAGCATTTAAGCCCGGTCCAAGTATCATAGTTCTTCTACTTACGTTTATAATTGCCAACAGTAAATTAAATAAATTTGAATCTAATTTTGTATATATACATTTTATTCTTTCAAATTACAAATTATATTTAATTATACGCATATATATTTTCTGTTCTCTATAAAAATGTACATAAGTCACAGTAAAACAAAGCCTTATTAAAAAAGTAGGTGTTGAATTAATAGTCTTCATTACCAATAACATTCTACTTGTTGAATTGCTGATATTATTTTGCATTCTTTCATGCTTCTTCCCAAGGTCTGACAACTTGACAACCGTATTTTGTGATTTCCAAGTGATTGGAATATTTTCCCATTATCACATCACTGTTGGACTGTTTGCCAGAAATCAGAGTTAGTCCACGACCATTGATTTAGTGGCTTATGCCAACAGTCATCAAAAATGCATAGACGAGATTCAATTTGTGGACAAGTTTGTGCATTGCCAGAAATACAGGCAGATCGTGAGTCAAAGAACATGTGTGGAATATATTATACAGAACCTTATTGTGTGTGGATGTGGGTGTTTAAGGCTGGCATCTGAAAGTTCACCAGAACTATGGGATATGACTGTGGGCAGGGAGAACCGGTGAAATTAGCTGAAACTTTGAGTACTGCTAAACTGAACAGAAACTGAGTACTAGGTGAATTCAGCTAAATTCATTAAATTACTATGAACATTTATTTTTGACACACAATGATTTGAATTTACTATTTTGATATGCTTTCCAAAAGCATGCATTTAGTTCACAATTGTATACGGGTAGTTCTATTTATTTATTCTAAGAATTGTCAGTGGTTAATTTAAATTGTAAATACATTAGAAGCACCTGATTTTAATAACAGAAAGATTGCATGTCGTGATCAGAATGCTTATTCAAATTCCAATGATGCAAATAACACTTGATTGTAGTTCAGATATTCTCAAAGAAACTCAGCAATAATTGTTTCCATGTAAAATAACAATGGAACTATTTTTACTATGTTTTACAAAACTATTAGGACTTCTTTACCCCTAGTTGAAGATATCTTATTTTGCACATTTCTATTTATGAAATACATTGAAATGAGTAAGCTGATTTCAACAGATTTGGGAAAATTGAGTATGATCTTGAAAGCATTAGGAAATGACGATTTTTCACCGTTTAGAGACTATTGGTCAAGATGTTTTAATATGGAAAAATAGAAATATAATACAGCAGAAATAATTGTTTGATAGTTTTTGTTGAGAAACAGGTGGAAACATTTTGTGGCAGCAATTGGAAACCACAAACAGATCACTGCTTCTTATCTTCCTGTGTAACCAACTCACTTAGGGAAAACAGACAGCGAAAGAATGATTAAGTTTAACACTGTTTCTCAACTTGCACAAAGTCTGTCTTCTGAATTTGCTAAAATATTCATAGATGGTCATATTGGCAGTCATACACTATTTCGTGAAGTGTGAAGATCAATAGCTGACATGAGATCACTTCACATATTAGTCATTAGAGGATTTCATTCATAATTCAGTTTTTCACCTTCGATGAACAAGATCACCTCTTCTTGCCAGATTAAGATATGTCCAAATTCATAATTCCCTGAGAAGGCAAGGGAGCTCGTATCAAAATATGGAGATTGGTCTGATGATTAAGGAAGCTGAGGAAAAAAGATGTCACCCAGTCTGGCACTACAACCATTGGCATATTTCTTCGTAAATGGCGCCAACCTCTAGGATCGGGCATTTTTCAATGCATAACCAAAGAGAGGCCCATTTGGAGAATTAAAATTTCATGTTCATTATTCCCAGAGCAGATTGAAATGCTCGAGCTACTTATTTATGATATTGTGGGGAAATCTTGGCCGTCTGCAGCCGAATATCAAACAGGGCAATGAGCTAGAAATGTAAATTAGAGATCATAGATGATTGTATTGTAGAAAGTGTACAATGATCAAGAACGAGCATTAATACATACAAATGTACCTAATTACAACTTTGAACATTAATTGGCTGGTCCAATATCAAATTAACAAATATATGACTCCTTTTCTTAAATAGAAATGTTGAATTACGGAATTAACGTTTAGGATATGGATGTGACACGATGCTGGAAGTTAACTTCATATAGCAGGCAGGATGGTTATTGTAAGGCAGATTCCTGTCCTCTAGGTAACCTTGGACAGATATACACGGTACAAGGTCTAGTTATACTCCAAGTGGAGTACACAGAAAGAGTTGTAACAAACCTATAATGGAATTATGACTCTCGTAGTGCAATGATCATTCTGTGGAAGAGGACACTGAGCGATTGAGATATTCAATATTGAATGAAGTACTGAGGTATCTACTGAGAGGCCCACACTGTATGTTAGGCCTAAGAATGCCCATCTACACATATGAAAGGAATCTCTCTATGTACTGTGCCATCATATATCTTAGAGTAATAAGGTGGTTTTCAATATGTTCCCACAATATATCCAACCTAAAGTGTGTATATTCTCAAACAAATTCTTTCACAGTTTCACCCACTATTGCCATGCATATTCTGAGAAATACAAAATTTTGTTTTTATTGTTAGTTCCCGCTAGAATCAACAGGCAGCTGTCAACAGATGACCTGACGGCCAAGGAGGGAGATACGGTCACGTTAGTCTGCAATGCTACGGGTGTTCCAGCTCCAACAGTCACATGGTTCCGGATACTTTCCGGGCTCCGGGATAAGTCAGAAACCGGAAAGGAACGTAAGTGAAACTTCGATATACATGTAGGTTGAAAAAAAGTATGCTGACTTACAATCGGAGAAGCATATGACACTGTTTGTGAATACAGTTTCATGCATTTATCAATGGCACGAACAACTATGTGTGGTGAAAGTCCATTATAAAACTGGTGTGTAACTAATAATGACCGACCCAACTGAACAATTGGTATCAAGTTTTCTATGGATTTGTTGCAAGCTTCCAGTAAGCCAATGATGCAAGGGAGGCAACTTTTATTTTGATAAATGCATGAAGCGACTGTAAAATACTATTACTCCAAAGAAGCATCTATGACTTTTATAGTGTATATGTTACAATTTCATGTGCCTATTCACAGGTATTGGAGTGGAGGGAGAGGTGCTGCTGATCCACAATGTGACACGGTATTGTGATGACATCTACGAATGTGTGGCCTTCAACAGTGTTCCACCTGCAGACAGCAAGAGAATGAGTGTCAATGTGGAGTGTATGTATAGCACATGTATAGCATTTGTCGGGATGGCCACTAGTTTGTAGATACAACTGCATTGCTTTCAATTAATTGGAATCTGCTTGGATTGAACTTGAGATCATCACTGAAATATAGCTGTATTTTACATGCCTTCAACTTATTTAGCATACTTTTATGAACAGAATGGGTGTGTAATGATGGAAAGCAAATTTTCTTTCTATTTTGATACTTACTTCTAAAACACATTCGAATAATCATGCAATTCCCCCAAACTTATATTTTCCTGCATTGTATGGAAAACACAAAAGTTTGACTTGCAAGATTTTTTATTATGGTGCAATCACCCGAACGCAACTTGCACTGTTAGTAGTGAGCCCTGTTAAGCCAGTACAGGTCACAATAGTGTACCACGTGATGCCCCATCACGCATTGCACGTCGCGTAAAGGATCAGCCTCTTTCTCACATGGCTATTACTGCGTCCAGACGTACTGATATCCATCCCCCGGAATAGCTAACAAAAGTCACAGATAAGCCTTCCCCATAAGCCCTATAAACTTCTTTATATTTCCAAGTATATCGATAAATTAGCATAAAATATCTATTCTCTAATATAACTGTAAGTCGTTTTTCCTAACATACACGTGTCATTAAATTGTATGGTGCATCATGTCGTTAACGGAGCAGTCTAAACGGTGTGCGAATAAATCTTGTTGGAGGATGTTGGCCATTAACGATGGCCACCCCCTATGCACATCATGGATGACCGAAATCTGCACATCATGGACGACCTCTGAGTGGGACAAAGTCATATTTTACATGCTTTCAACTTATATAGCATCTTTTTATGAACAGAAAGGGTGTTTAATGATGGAAAGTAAATTTCCTTTAGGATAATAAATGTAATCTACTGCCCAATAAGGTACTATTTTAACTCTACATTAACTTGTGATGTCCTAAATAAATATTTCCATTTTTGCCTTGTCCGCAGTTGTTCAAACAAGATAAGCCTGATAATTATGTTATCTTATCAGTATTTGTGATGTCCTCTATAAATATTTCTACATATTTCTCAGTTGCTCCAGAAATCCGGCTGCCCAACAAGAAGATCAGTCAGAGCCGGGGCAAGGAGACCATCCTGGAATGTATAGTGCAGGCATACCCGATCGGTGTGACGGAATGGCGACGGAATGGTGGGAAGATCGAGCAGAGCTGGAAATACCGGTCGGAGGTCTACGAGGAAGACAAGATCACCATCACGCTGAGTCTGCGCATCATGGACATAGGACAGGAGGACTTTGGAACGTACACCTGCATGGCGGAGAACCTGCTGGGGAAGGATGAAGAGGATATGCTACTCTATGGTTAGCTTTAGTGCTGTCACTAAGTCATAGTACCATCTATATTGATTCCTATATGATATAGGAAAGGGTTGTGGTAGTGGGGTAACACAGCAGCATCAGGTTGGACTACAAACCTGAATTTCACAATGAAAACCAGTTCACATATGGGCAAGATTGGGATACAATGTTTGCAATATAACTGAAGTTCTGTGGAAATTTGCATAAACTGTCTCACCGTTTTCTCTACTGATATAAGTGAAATATATGGTATCCTGAATCACACTATTAGTCCATACTTTCTACCCAATATGTTCAACCAATGTAATGTATTCAAACAATTTGGCAAATTATTCCACTGTTGTTACAACCTGTAAATCTATTATTCTTTTCTTAATTCAAACGAATTGGCATCTAAAGATTTGTTTAACATGTTTTGTAGAGTACCACAGATACGTTCCTACGACAACCACGACTAAAGCAACCACCAGGCATTACGACTATAAGGAGTACGAGGTTGGTAACCCTGGCCATGAGGGTGAAGGAGGCTACCGTGATCCTCTGGTGTTCCCCACTCACAGGCCCGCATCTCCCCGAGGTGATCTGCCGCCATACGAGACAGACAACAACAGAAACCTGGAGAAGGAACCAGATTATAGCCGCTCAGGTAAACATGCATTGGTTGTCAAGGTGAATGAGCTTTATAAGATGATCACTTCCACTTAATTGTTGATTGAATTTTTTTAAAGTCAGACTATCAGATATACAATCAACATAAATATATTATAGCAAGATATTACATTTGTAATCCTGTAATCTTAATGTATATATATTTGGCATATTTGCCTTTGCAACGCATTTACAATAGGATGAAATATCAGAACTTATAAACCTCCAGTGACGTCATTCTATTGTTTTCCACTGTGCCAGAACCTATCATCAAGACCGTGGACAAGTTCATTTATCAATCTATTGATTGACTACAGGGAAAGATGGGGTTTAAATGGGGCTAACAGGTGTCAGGTCTTACTGAAAGCATTGCAGGTCTTACTGAAAGCATTGCAGGTCTTGCTGATGCCCTCAGTAAGACCTCGTGGCCCTCGGTAAGACTTGAGGATTGTTCAAAACCAACTTTCCTATATTAGCATTGAGAGGGACAAAGACAACACAAAACTGAGTTCTCTTTATTTCCAGTAATTTACATATAATTTTGTTTTGTTTTGTTTTGTTTTTGCGTCATTGGTATCATCATTCTGCAATTTTCTGGAAACTACTTCTGTATTTGTTGATTTTTCATCCCCGACTGATGTTGACTTGGCATCATCGTTAGTTGGCGAGGTTGTTACTTTGACATCATCGTTAGTTGGCGAGGTTGTTACTTTGACATCATCGTTAGTTGGCGAGGTTGTTAATTTTACATCATCGTTAGTTGGCGAGGTTGTTACTTTGGCATCATCGTTAGTTGAACATTAAAACTATCAAATGTAAGTGAAATTAACAAAGCGATAATATATTTTTTCAGCCATGTCAAAGTAACAATCTCGAATACAGAAGTAGTTACCAGAAAATTTCAGATAGCTGATACCGATGGTGTGGTGTGGTGTGGTGTGGTGTGGTGTGGTATGTTCCATAAAATACACTGTTTTAATTTCAGAATTAAAGGGAATACCAAAAGAAATAGTAGATACTCAAAACTTTCTCAGTCGATATTGTACAATAATTATTTTTCAGCTTGAATTCTACTCCCATACTGAGAGCTCTCAAAATAGCAGTCAGACAGTAACGGTCAGACATGATACAGCTTCATGATCACAATAAGATCAAGTTTCCTCGGGCAGTGTAGCTAGCACGCGTCATGTACGGATATTTGACCACATTTAATCAATGCCTGGTCTGTCTCGCCGGTCAGCTGGTCAAGCATATACGGCGACTTAATAGCCAGTAGACAGCAGGTCAACTGATCCAATTTGAATGCTCCTGATATATTGGCAATTTATAGGGACCGCGAAATTAATTACCGTTAACCTTTGTCAACTTGTAGATCTTATGGTACCTTGAAATCCACTTACTGAATGGTATTGGAAAAGATTTACAAAACAACGTGCATGTGTAATTTGACTTCACCTTGAAATTAGACTGTCCCTAGTCTCAAAGGGTGAAAATATATAAATTATAGTGATTGATGTTATATACTCAACAATATAAATTAAGAGCAATTAGCATTTTTGGACATAAATGTTAGCATTATATTATTTATCAACGAAGAATGTCCAAGTGTGTACCGGTACAGGTTCCAGGTACTCTCCAAGAACTGTTGAAGCATTGGAAGAAGCATGCCGAATAGCACCAGATTCTTCAAGCCAAGTTCCACACGAAAGTTTCCACACGAAATATCTGTTGGTCTTTTTTTGTTTTATTGAGTATATTTATAATGAAATGACCTCTGAAATTAGTTTACATCTTCCTCAGAAATATAGGCTTAATTATCTGTTAATGGTGGATATATTTAATAGCACTATTGGTGTGAGAATATAGTGTGACAGCACTACTCTGAGGGCAATCTTACTGTGGTAGTCTTGGGTCCAATAACCTACAGGACATTACTCGCGTGTGTAGCTGTCACGTCTCTATATATGGCCTCAGACCACAATTAACATCCTTCTTTGTTTATCACTATTTAGCACTTACAGAAAAAAATCATAGTAGATATATGGTGCATACAATATTTTTGTAATTTGCTGCCAGGTTCTATAGTGCTCTGCTGCACATTTGCTGATTTTTTTAGGGGTGGGGGTAAACTTATTCAATCTCCAGCGTCCAAGAATTTGCACTCCAAATGGCTGAACTTAACACATCCGCCGACAGGGCCAGAGCACACTTTTATGCAA
>JAUTBT010021185.1:0-20963 GCA_032361225.1 Lepetodrilus schrolli
GAATGATTATAAGCAGGACTGTAAAAGGTTATTTTATTATACGAGTTTATGATTTTTCACAAGTAAAATCTCATATTTTTTGTTTGTGTTATATGAGTGCCTCAAATTGTTCAAATATCGAAAATTTGTTGTATCCACTATAAATAATAAACCATATTGATCGAAACAAAACACTTTTATTTTTTACCCCTGTGAGACTATTTGATGTACCATGATTGTAAAACAACCCTTAAGCTGGAAGGCGACCGTCAAAGAAGTACCGCCGCTTCAGACAAACTCCTTACAAGTACTTCCGAATGATTTCCGAGAGAATCCGAATGTAACTACACATAATGAGTGTTTACATGTGTTTGTGTTGTGCTGTCGATTTTAGATTAGTTCTGAAATTAATGGAACTTGCCACGTTTCAAAGCTTACAAGTATAGCCACTCACATCGATCAGGTTACTCATTCACCGTTGGAAGCTTTCACCTGCTTCACAAAACGATTCGTTTATTTTACGATTTTATTATTGCCTGATTCAACAAGGGAGGTAATTCATGACTATTAATGTTTCGTAACTGATATATTTTTCTTCTATTCTGTACTATTTAGATCTTAACTAACCCCCTGATTATTTCATTATAGGTATTATTTGAAATGTAATATACAATTATTATATGTAATAGTAATTTTTGATAGTAGATTGATCTTGTTGATAATACAAATTAAAATGTAATTTCTACAATCCACACTGAGTCGACTGACCACAGCCTTAACACTCTCCCTGCGGAAGGCAACCGGATATGCCCTAATGAGCAGTGCTTTTGCTTAATCCAGCAGGGTTAAGGTGCATTGTCACAGTGCAATTTGTATGAACAACTTGTATTATCGATGCATGAGAACACTCGAATATTATCGGTTCTACGTCACGATCAACATGGTTTAAGTCCTTTTTAAGTTTATCCTATACATCCATGATACAAATCGATCCATCTACAAGTTGTTCATACAAATCGCACCGTGGGAAAACACATTAATCAGGCAGCGTAGATCTTATTTGAATATCAGACTAGACAGTGTAGATATTAATAATATCAGATTAGACAGCGTTGATCTTAATAATATCAAACTAGACAACGTAGATCTTAATAATCAGACAGTGTAGATCTTAATAATCAGACTAAACAGTGTAGATCTTAATAATCAGACAGTGTTGATCTTACTAATCAGACAGTAGATCTTAATAATCAGACAGTAGATTTATTGAATATCAGACTAGACAGCGTAGATCTTAATAATATCAGACTAGACAGCATAGATCTTAATAATATCGGACTAGACAGCATAGATCTTATAATCCACACAATATATATATGATACTATAAAAAATAAGGAAAGGAAGTAAGTATTCTAGTTTTTAACTATTACCAGTGAAGGGTGTTATATTGAGGGTTCACTGTATTACCAGTATGCTGAAAAATATTTTGCACCAACATAAGTGTCAGTTGTATCAGATTTGAGATGAAAACATTTAATTTCTAAGAGTATTAATATAGTTTCATCTACCAGCAGACACCTGTCATTCTGAGATGGACACATCGGCATTGAAGGACATGATGCCGGGGGTGGGGCAATACGTGGACCCGCCCAAGGCAGTGACGGTCAATGTTCCTGTTCTTGGGAGACTACGGTTTGTGAAGGATGTTAACGGCCTTCTTCAGATGGGGTTTGTGTTCCTGTACTGGATCTACGGAACCTTCTCCTCCATGTTTATCATCATCCTGCCACAGTACCACGACGGAAACCTGTCTGTGGGCTTCATGGGAGGTATTAGTCCTGCAATACTTGTTACCATAGTAACCAGTCAAATTAATTTGCATTTGAGGTTTAGTTGCATTCTTTGTTACATGGAGATATGAATCCTATTTGTGGTGAAAGATCTCAATTTTGAAATGGTTCATGGAACATTTAATGCTCTCCCTGCTGGATTAGACAAAAGCACTGCTCATTAGGGCATGTCCGGTTGCCTACAGCAGGGAGAGAGTTAAAGCTGCACCATATACATTTTCTTTTAACCTGAGAATAATTATATGGCAGGAGTGCTGTTTAGAGTGTATTGCATAAAACCGAATATCAGAATGTAGGGAAAATCTCAAGACTATAAATAGATATGCAATACTGAAATGACTATTGCAAACTGATAACATTTAATAATCAGTCTACAATTTTCTGTTTGTAGTGTTCTTGTTCATCTCATTCATGTGTCTGACTTCACTAATCAGAGCTGCCACGTTAAACCCAGGCAGAGTTCCTCTTCATGACACCGTTCCCATACATGGTGGGTACACACTTAGGCCTAGTGCTGTATTTCTGACAGTACCCTGTCTGTAGAGTTCAGCTTGACTCTAATCTCCATGTCTCATTCCATAGAACAATCGTTACACTATTTGTATCGGACGTTACATGTACGAGGAGCTTAGATTCTGGTAGCTCTACGAGAGTTGTATCTGACGCTACATTTGACAATCCTTTCAAACATTTTGCAAAACTAGTCTGAAATCAGATATAACTCTGAAATCATTCAGACATGTTCATTGCAGTCAAATAGTCCAATACTCATGGTACTTGGAAAAATTCTTACCTTCCCAGGCATTACATGGTTTTAACCTATATCTTTATGACTGAATTGTCTGCTTTGGGAGCAAATATTGTAACATTTTTATTTCTGTTGAGTGGCAGACTGAGCTGATATACATCTTGTTTTCAGAGCAGACCAACTGGACATACTGCGCTAAATGTAACCACAAACGTCCGCCCAGAGCCCACCATTGTCGGCGATGTGGTCAGTGTGTGCTTCGTATGGATCATCACTGTCCTTGGTGAGCATGTACATATAAGAACTACCTAATAGGGGTCGGACAGGTACTTTAGCACTCAAGTTCGGGTCGGGTATAGGTGGACTCAGTAGCCGACAAGTTGCTGTTACTGTGACATCTTCGGCCATCAACTGGACATTGAATGTGTCTCACTCACTACAAGCTCATAGTAGAGTGGCAATGCAGTTATCATCATTGGTATTGTCAGTACCAGCCAGTGCTTGCAGGTTTACTGCAACATTCAGCACTACGGATGTTGCGGATTTCTTCCTGCCCTAAAACTGAAATGTCGTGATATAAGTGAAGGAAAATTGAAAGCTAAATCCCAATTAAAAACAAAACAAAAACAATAAAACAAAAAAAAACAAAAAAAAAACAAGCTCATAATTGTAACATTTGTTGGTTAAACAAAACACCTGCAAGTAGCAGTTCTTGCAAGTTTTAAAATATCATATTTTTATACGTTCTCTCTTGTGCACTTAATGTGGTTAATTTAATAACTGGATGATTGATCAAATTATCTTTCATTGTGTCCTGGTAACAATTAATCTATGCAGACTGCACAAGTTACACTATAGTTCTACCAGCAAACTATAGTTAGGCCATAGTTATTTCACTCCCTGGTTTACGGATTTGCCGATCCAATTTTTTCCACTTTAGAAAATAAAAATAAAAAGAGATTAATACACAAGCTAGTGTGTCATATTGATTTTATGACACAAGTGAAAGCGAGGAAAATATTAACTTTGGAATCATGAGTGTCGTAAAATTTCTTTATCCAACAACTTTTGAACGGAAATCCATACAATTCAAACGTATTCTCAAGTGGAAGTCAAATAGGGAATGCCGGATGAATACATCCCCCTACCGCCCCCACCGTACCAACCAATGAAACCGTCTATCATGATGACAGGCGTGGGAAAATTGTGCCATGTAAGCCATGTAACCAACCAATGAAAATCATTCCAGGTGTTATGCACTACTGTGCAAGATATGATATTTATGTCATAAGTTATCTTGAACCATGTTGGATGGTGTTATGTTGGATAATTATTTTTATTATATTCTGCAGACAGTGTATTAAACTTTAGAAAATTATAATAATAAATAGTGAAGGAACAAGACATATAAACCATTATTGACCATGAACAAGTACCGACAGGCAATGGTTGACACAATGTCGAAGCCAATTTGATTTGTTAATTATATAGATCAATTATATATATTTTCTGTCGCCCGACAATTCATAATCTCCAATTATTGTTATTTTTATATTTGACCTGACGGACTGGCCAAAATATCAAATTATATTTATTTTTATTTTTGCCCAAAATGATCACAGATAAACCTGTAAACCGGGGAATCAAATTACTACGGCCTTGCCATGTTTTGGATGCAGAAGAGATAATTAGAACTAGGGCCTTTCATGTATTACTATATAAGTAATTATAGTATTAGTAATAAGATATGTCTGATAATAGTCTGAGTATAGAGCATCATGTGGCAGTTGTTACCTTGTCGTGTGTTCCAGGATCAACAACTGTGTGGGAGAAGATAATCACTACGCATTTGTACTGCTGTGCTTCTATTCCTGTCTACTGGGAGCAATTTCTTTCATTTTATGTATGCTTCATTTTTGGGTCTATCCCAAATGTCAACATTGCGATAGGGTAAGTGTATATCTCCTATGTCAGAAAGGCTTAAAGGAGACGCCTTCTAAAATATGATAATTTAATATGCTATTATATGGTTAAATACAAGCATAAAGGCTTAAAGTAGACGCCTTCTAAAATATGATAATTTAATATGTTATTATATGGTTAAATACAAGCATTTCCGTTTAAACAAAATAAAAAAATTCATCTTAATTAGTAAGTTATTAGCCCCAAAATAACTCGGAAATCCAAGATTTCCGGAAACCGCCGACGTTTAATGAGTACAGGTGTAATCATGTGATGTGACGTCACTGGTGATAAACCTTCCGCATTTCGTTATAGTCGAGTGTTTCTTGTTATTTAGTGGCTATGTGATGGAAAGAAACTTGGCAGATCCCTTCTGTCTAATCCCTTCTGCACATCTCTTTCTCATAGACAGGACAGTTGTTCTATTTATGCAATATATAGGGTCACTGAGTTTTCTGAGATTGTTTACTGGGAGGCGTCTACCAAAGCGTGCTCAAAGCGATTGAGATACCCCGATACCTTGGTGTATTTTGGCATATTGACAATTCGTGCTCTATGTCTTCGTCGATGAATGCTGTGTTCTGATAAGCATGACTAAATAGATCGACATCGCTGAAGTCGTTCATGTACTTCTGCCCTCTCATTGTTCTCTGTACAACTTTAATGGCAACTCTGATTGTAGATGAAACCTGCCCATACGTATACCTTCACCGAGTGGCCTCCATTCCCTGCGATAGTGGGAAGATTGCTTTGCAAACCGTCTTATTCGAAGTAATGCCCGTGCTTGACGTTAATGCTCGACAGTAGCATTTCATGCCCGCCATGGCAATGTATAATTGTGTGTGATCTTGAAACATATATTTCTTTATGTATATATATTATATACAGTAAACCTTTAAAATTAGCGTTGCCAAACATTTTACTATCAGATTAACGAATGAAATGTTAACATCTAAGAGCAACTCGTTGAATTCGTTAAAGTTTTATGCTAGCTAACATTTTATGATTTACAGTAAGTATATTAATATCCCGCCAAATTCCATTCTCTAAGCGTATGCTCAATGCGGCAATTGTCCATGTGATGCGGTGGATAAAACTGAGCACACTATTATTAAATACATATAGCTCATTTATTTTTCGAAAAATAGACCTAGAAAAACTGATTCTCAGAGTTGACGATATTAATGATATCGCTAATTTCAATCCGAAAACAAATCTGACATTTGTAATAATCTACATCATACTTTGCACATTTGACTTATCATTTATCATTAGACATAGACGTAATATTGATGGATTTACACGATGATGATGTCATATAACATTATCCAGTGTACAAAACAGGTGCCCGATCGCCGTTGCTAGGGAGTTCGCAGAAACAAAAATATCGGACATGATTGAAATTCTAGAAGACAGATTGATACAACCATAATTGGGCCATGAGAAACATAAGAAGAAATGCATTATACTAACACTTTTCAACCTGTACGCACGTGCTTCACAGGAATCTATCTGCACGCATCTATCACGACTTTCACGACTGTTACAGTTAAAGGACGATGCATTACATGGTTGCACACGCAACAATAAATGTATTTATTACATAACACCGAGTCTGGGAACCGGAGTGAAATAAACCCATACTATAAATAAAAACATTTTCACTGGTGAAGTAACTTTTTGCTTTCTCCAACAGGGGCATAAAGCACTTTTTTTCTGTATGAAGAAACCTCATCGGTAAACTGCTCCACAATGCTTATGGTTTCCCTTTCAGGGGCGTAGCTTCCTATAGACCGTGTAGGCCGCGGCCTACACTTTTTCCAAAAGTTTAAACACAGTGACACATCCAACAAAAAGTGAGAATGAGGAATATGTAGCTGGATGCCTAATATACTTATGTAGACAAGTTAAAATTACATACTTTCAGGTAAAAATATGTTTGACCAAAAATGGACACAATGCACTAATCAGCATATTGTATAATTGTATTCATACGCGCTGTCAAAGTCTGTTGGGATCTCTTTTAGAGTGTCTCTCCTTTGGACTTAATTAATAGAATATAAAGTTAAAGAATTTCTTCAATTAAATTTGTAAACACATTTAATTGCCATTTATTAATATTTACATGTTTACTTGGAATTATGTTTTGTCTGCGTATTTCAACACAGTTGACGTTTGGCTATAGATAGCGTTTGTGACGGAAACTCGATATTACATAGTTTCTACAGTTATGTGATACATAGAATCTCACATTCGTGTTCATATATTACTGAATTTATTAAACTCGTTGACAAAAATTTATGCTCGAGTTAATTCTTGAACACTCATACAAGATCCTCTATTTCTACACTGATGTCTCAAATGTTCTATGAAGATAACGTGGCTCAGTTAAAGCTCGTCCAAACTATTACATTTTATTTGACAACGACGACTGAGAAATAAAATTTGATAGTTTGGACGAGCCTTTAAATCAAGATATATACCACATCTCCCTAGGATACCAATCTGTGTTTCTCAGGAACAGTTTTTAGGGACCCGCTACAACTTAGTGCAACTGGTCGCATGAAGCACCTTTATCGTTGCAACAATTTTAGCTGACCAGATTCTCAAGTATTGTAGCAATAAATGTCTTTCATGATGCAATGGGCTTATACTTGTAGCGGATCCCGACGACTTGACTAACTAAGTCAAATTTTACGGACTCGCTACAGATGTCAGGATGTCAGGTTGCTGCACGAACGACTTTTATCGCTACAGTAAATTTAACTAATCATATTCTCAAGTATTGTTGCGATAAAAATGTTTTACACAACGGGGCGCTGGACATGTTCAATTTCTGCATATAATGGACGGTCTCCACATCCGCATCAGCCGTGACTTACGAGTCTTACCGTAACGCTTATAGATGTCTCATTCCCGCCGATTGTCCTGCCGTATCTAGAATAATAAATAATAATAATATGAACATTTATATTGCGCCAAATCCACGCTCGAAAGAATGCTCATAGCGCTACCGTATTACCCCGGTCATTGGATCTGTAACCCAAGCGACCCACACTATGAAATTCTGAGCGGGCCACTGCATGGTGCACTCGGTGACCGATCTCAGTACTACTAAGTCACTGACAAAAAATCTTGACATTGAATGAATTAATACACCGGTAATACAACATCATCTAATGAATGGTTGAATATGAACATTATTTACACTGTTTTTGCCATTTTATTTCTAAAATATATACTTAATTTTACCAAATATTATGTGCATATATATAAAATAAAATAGTATTTATTAAAATGTTATCAAATTACCTTGAAATAACCAGGAATAGGAATACAATTCAAGTAAGTTTAATAGAACAAGGAAGTATACAGATATTTCGTGTATCATGCTACTTTGCCTGACTAATAACTATGCAAATTAGGGAGCTATTTTCACATGATGTCATACTATGATTTATATATGCTACTGTATGTAAATAGTAAACAAAATGACAATTATGATCGGAGAGTATGTGCTAATCGATTAGATTTAATATATTCACAATTTGTAATAAATATGATAACTGTTTTTAAAGTTGTTATTTTTCCTTTGGTGTATATATAAATGAGTGAAGCGGTTTACAATTTATTCCCACACGTAACTTTAAACTGTCGATTCACGGGTTGATGTTTTCTTCTTGTAGAGAAGTATTTAAGCTTGACATTAGATGATAAAGATATTATTAACCGAGTGTTTTTAGATATCGTCTATATCCTGCATCGCTGAATCTCAGTGAAACAGTGAAACTCTCCGCGGGACCATCTTCATAACATCATATTTCATAATGTATGACGGCCTGGGAGCTGACACTAAAATCGCCTACAAATGCAATTTGAGCCTGATTTGGGCAAAATTCTAAAATTATATATTTTGCTTGAAATAAGTCTCTATTGTGTCCCCAATTTAACTAAATAACATTTCATCAAGCCAGGGGAGACGAATCCTTTTTACATATTCGGTTCGATTATTTTTATACTTACGAGTAAGAAAGCCTTTTACACTTACGGTTAATCTTTTTACATTTACGGGTAAGCAACTTTTTACACTTACGGATGATTTTCAACTTACGGGTTGTACAGTAGTCTATTGGCCTACATATATCAAACACATGCATTACTAATTCATTTGAGATAAACATCACCAAAACTACACTACAATTTTGAATGCATCAAATAATACATGAAGGATGTGTTGCTGAAAACTGTCGTAAACTATTATACTAGTCGATTATTGTACTGAAATTTTATCGTGTAAAGTATATGATAGTATATAATATTATATCCAACACATATATTACTTCATTTGAGATAAGCATTACTGAAATGGCAGATTGAATGGAGTAGAGTAATTTCGAGCATGTACCTTATTACTGGTGAAAAATGGCGAATGTTAACTTTCGTTAGAACACAGTGGGGTGTTTTTTTCGTCCGAATGCAGAATTTGTTTTCTTCTTACCAATGTCCATTAAAAGGTTCCTTAGTTGCTGATGATAAATACTCAGTAATTTTTATTTATTTAAATAATATATTTGAAAACAAAAAACAGAATCTATTCGTAATTCCAAATATATCATGTTAACGTCAAATAAGAAAATCCTATGTATATTTAAAAAAATATAATTTCTCATTTTTTTCAGACAAAACCTATATCCTTGACGTTCGTAACCAAAGTTCTATAAACAATGAGACTCAAGTGAATTCTTACACGATAAAAACAGGTAGAGATGGGAGAGTGTTTATATTCGTTGATGGAAGGACATTCAAATCCGTCACAAGCCTGTTAGAAAATTATAAAGGTAAATATATAAATCACGTGTAGTATAATTAATATACATGTATCATTATATAATTAAGAAAGTCACCTCCTACTTCCATATCCATCAAGGGCAACCCTAGGACAGAGATTACATACTAGTATTTTGTTATACATGGGTGTGTTACTCCATCTTCCGTTTCTATTGGTAAACGATGAGTTGCAGTTCGGAAATGAAGTAAATTTACGGCTTTTTTTTTTATCGGGATAAAGAGGTTAAGTACGGTTCCAATATCAGTTCAGTCTTTAGTATTTGATAGGTGCTAGCTTTAGAAGAATGCTCAATGTCCGAGGACCCGGATATTACATCTTGCTTTTCGATTACAGCAAAAACGAACCAAGATTTATTTTTAATTATATTACCATCTTAAATGTAGACATACATCGATGGATATGACCCTTTCAGAAAACGAACTGGCGACCGGTTGTGTTTTAAAATACTGCCTGCCACCACCCAGACGCACGGTCCCTCCCAGAGAGTTGGAGGTCAAGGTAGACAGCTTCCAGTTAGAAGATATGATCGGCAAAGGCACATACGGCGATGTATATAGAGGTACAGGGGTGGAATTAACTCCTGTCCGTGGGTCAATGGCGCTAAAACCCACAGCCGGGCATTCATTTTCTATAAATATAATTATGATTATTATTATCATCATTATCTTTTAATATTAACTATTGTAGGTAGTAGCATCGTATTGTATGATAATTTTGAGAAAATATATAATTGAACATTACAAGAATGAGTTTTGATTCGGCTTGTCATGGTCCTATCAAGGATTGAAATAATCAGCCGTGGTTCGAATTAGCGAATGTCCGAATCAGGATTCGTGAGGTCCAAAGATTCGTGAGGTCCATGTTTGAGGCTACACGACAGTGCCTTAAACATATTTCTTATAAAGTTGGTATCTGACAACATATAATTTTTATTAAAACATAAAACTACACACAAAATATTATTTTGTAAAATAGGGTCCCTTAGCTGTTTATTGCCTTCCTGGTTATTTAGAAATGTACTTTGTGTCTACCCCTGCGGTACATACGACATGGGTTTTATTACTGTTTAAATACACATCAAGCATTGCATTGGAGATACTCACCAGTAGTCAGGCCTAGCTGTATGCATCAGTGATGTTGAGACGTGAAGTAAACCTAGCCTTCGCAATGAACGTTAATCTCGTAAAGAAGATTACACTATTTAGTATTTAATATTTAAACTAAAATTCTTTGAAATAAGCATCTGTCGTTGCTAATAGTGAGATTCCAGTGTACAGAGCAGATTCCTGGGGTGACGTACTAGTTACTGCTACCTATGCACTTTTAAGTTTCTGCATTTTCGAAAGGCGAAAAATTCTGAAGCGCCACATAAATCACCATAGCGTGTTATATTGCTAGACATCACGAAACGTAGGCATTTACAATTCGATCGTATTATTAATTTAATGTCTGCTGGATAAATCCTTGATATGGAGTACAATAATTATATTAACCTATCGCAGGTAATGATAGTACCCGACATAGAATCAGAATACAGCAACGCTGAAAGTTGGGCATAAATTGCTTAGCCACGTGGGAATTATCCGTAAAAAAACCTGCTTACCAAGGCAAGCATAATGCAGATGCCAACTTTGTATTCCTAGGTATAAGTGATGTCGTGAACCATGTGCTTGTAAGAAATTCAAACAAGGATGTTCTGGATCGACGCTATCGTCATTTTGCATGCTTTGATGCAACGAAAAATGTAACAACTGCGAAAAATGTAACAGAAATATTTTGTGTTACATTTTTCGTACATCACGTACGAAAGATGTAAGAAAATATTTTGTTACATTTTTCGAAACAGATTGCAAAGAAAATGTAACAATGTGTTGTTTGAGACAATGACATGTGGTAACGATATGTACATATGGCACATAATTTACGGGTTATTACCAACGTTTCATATCATGCCTTTTCAGTTTACGACGGGAGGAAACCCGTAACACCCGAAGCGCTTAATATTACAGTAAACCTGCGAGCAACCGCTGACCCTGACGAAATAAAGATATTATAACTGCACAGATACAGACATGACTTCCGTAAATATTGATACCGGGGACCCTGGGATGGGACTCGATGTACGACGCGACCACCGTGCTAAAATTACTGTATGCCATTTCTGTGTCGTTGTAATTCATGTACATATTGTTACATTTTTCGTTGCAATCTATTAGGAAAATGTGACAAAAATAAATATTGTTTCATTTTTAGTACTTGATGTACGAAAAAAAGTAACAAAAAACATTTGATACATTTTTCATACTTGATATAGGTAACGTGTAACCAAAAAATGGTTTTGTTACATTTTTCGCAGTTACATTTTTCGTTACATCAGCGCTTGCCAGATGGAAAACATTGACGGCCACTTCGAGGGGACGTGTCTTCGGGATAGGTTACCCCCAGTAGTGAAAATGTTCAATGTGACCATTAGACGATATATTAATATTTTCTTAATTTAAAAGGATACAATTACGGTTTGTTGACATATTTCATCTTCAAGCGTATTTTACATAAAGGTATGTACATTTGATTTGTCTACATAAGTATACTAGTATTGGGCAACAAGCTACATTTTTCGCATGCGTCACTGGTTTTTAATATTTTCCTATTTTATTGTATTTTTGTATTCAAACATACAAAATAGTGTATGCCTTTAAAGGTATAATTCATGGCTGTGTATGTCATTTGACAGGCTCTCTGTGTGTCAAGATTCCAGTTGCGATACAACTAATCAGTTTGGACGAGCACAAAACAGACGTAACTCCGGATCAAGTAATATATATAGCAAAACAAGTATCCGGGCTTCTCAATCATCATTGGTAATACATTATAGTTTTAATTAAATCCTATTTCGTTTCCGCTACTCGGTCGCATTGAATTTTTAAACATAAATGTTGGTATACGTAGGATACTCCAAAATATTATAAAAGTTTTACATGCGTGAAAGTTACATTTCCGGCGCGATCATGATAAAAAGAGTTATCATTTCATTTATTAACTTTATTAACAAAGTTAAATCATCATCCTTGGTTTGTCAATGTTCGCAGGCTTACTGCAACATTTAGCATTACGGGTATTACAGGTTTCTTCTTACCATAAACTAGCAAGCCGTGATATGAGTGAAATAATCTTGAAAAGGTGATCTAAATTCAAATTCAAAGCAAAATAAATTAATAAAGTTCTTTTTATTCAGTTTTGTGCAGATCCTGGGATTAAGCAAATCGAGCAGTAACGTACATATTCTGTATGAACTTCTGACAGCTGGGAACTTGAAGAACGTTCTGAGGGAAGACCAAGGAAAGACAATCCGGTTTATACATTGTGTAGACATAGCGTCCCAGGTTTGAACCGCTGACATTAAGATAAATGATAATAGTGAATTCGTACAGCATGGTATAGTTCGAATTCCCAGACAGAAACTGACGTCTAGTTCAATTTGTTACCGACGCCGTATGCACGTGACTTTGCTAGCTGGGTTTTAATACTAATGTGACATCAGTTTCCGTCTCCTTGAACTCTCTCCATTGTGAAGGAAACCGAAGATGCCCTAATGAATAGTGTTTTGCCTAATCTAGTGCCTTACCCGGTGCCTGCTTGCATACACCACAGGGACATAGTGTAAGAACAGTCACAGAGTGTCTGCCTATAAGATGTATCCGTCGATACAGATGCCTGTCCACGTTGGATCTGAGACTGTGTATATTGGATTACGATTTTTACAGTTCAATTATATATCTAAGTCTATGGTATGTGGATTATATCACGTAAAGTAATAACTGTTGTGCATTTTCCAATTATGTTTATCAAACTAGATATTTAGAAGATATTCAAGTGTTGTTTTTTTCTCTCAAATACCATGTTTTTCTCATCGAGGAGTGGGAGAGTCGAATTTTTATTTGGTTGTTATAAAAAAAATAGTATGTTTATATTTATTTATTAGATTTGTGAGGGAATGGCATATCTTGAGTCGAAGGAGCTGGTATTCAGATGTGAACTCAGATGTAGCAACATACTGGTGGGACACAATCTACAAGTCAAGATCAAGTCGTCAGTGCTAGTCCGAGACATATTCATAGAAGGTTTGTATGGTATGAATACGTATACAGTTCTAGATCAATACAGATGTCGTGGTAAGATCATAGAATCATTCAGGTGTAGGTGTGTGTGTGTGTGTGTGTGTGTGTGTGCGTGGTTGGGTGTGTGTGTGTGTGTGTGTGTGCGCGCGCGCGTGTGGTAAGTCTGTACTTCAATGGAACTAGTCATTACCAAGGACAGGTGGCAATTTCTTTCGATTCTTAGCGATTTTTAATTCCTTAAAAGTTTGGAAAGATTTGCACTTCGAGATAATGTTTCCAACATTTTAAAATGTCATTCACAATCGAAAACATTTACCACCAATCTCTCTGACAATGACTATATTTGAACTAAAAATTCAAATCTTATGTAGCATGTACATGTCAGCGCTATTGGTTCCACCAAAAGTAGCTTCGTTGCTCTGTTTGTGGACTTGTGGCATCATATAGCGATAACGACGAACACATACGCCAGTACGACAGTCGTCCTCTGAAACACAGGCCCAATTTCATCTGAGGAGAAGTTAGGCATGAGTTTACGATGATGAACGACAGTACTAATCAACCGAACTCAGACGGCATAAGGAACGAAACGGGTTCTTAACAATAAAGCACTCCAATATCTTCACATGCAGATCCGGACAATATAACGTCCTTGCGATGGCGTGCTCCGGAGTGTGTCTACGACCTCGGAAAGTGTATACTCCAATCCGACGTCTGGTCTTTTGGAGTGACCATGTTCGAGATCATCACGCATGGACAAACACCATTCACGCGTGAGTCAAATTGGTCGTAGACAATTTTTATTTCACTGGACTTTGCAATTGTAAATATTAAATAATGTATGTTGTCTATGAGTCATACAGTAATATATATGTATCTATCAATGTGAATCTTCAACCTTGAACTCACACACCAGAAAAACATAGAGAACAATTTGCAATCGGATTTGGTTTCTTGTACGGAGACGCTAATGAAATGTTACTGCAAAACTCGAGGAGACACAATGACAGTTGGACTCTGTTTTGTTGGACCGTGATGAAAATAATGGGCTATGACATTGGAGTGTATACATTCAGAGAGAAAAAAAACATTTCCACCCGAGTGGAAACCTATACAAACGTTGTCGAAGCAGTCGTAAGTTAGCACCTTTGTCCAGTGGCATTAAATACTGGTGTCGTAAAATATCATTATTTAAAAATATACTTCCAGTGTATGTATTAGACTACATACTATATTTATTTGTTGGTTATTGTTGGGGTGATTTTTTTTCAGATATTGCGCCAAGTGAGATCGCACCCAGTGTTGCAAAGGGAGCATGCCCGGATAAACCAATGAGTCGCATACCATATATGGAAGACTTCTGGGACGGGACCATGACCACGTGTTTCGTCAAAGACCCCGAGTCAAGGTCAACGTTTGCCAGTCTACGTGCCAAGTTTGATGCAAACCGAGTTTTGATTGGTGTATTGCCTGAGTACAAATAATAAACCAATACTGTACCAGCTTTCTGATTGTACAATATCACGTGATATTCAAAATCAGAATCAATACTACGCACGTGGAACAGCGAGATTTGCACTGACAATAATATCCTCTATACATGTGTGTATGATTGAGTTATAAGCAGTAGTCACTGGCCTTATAATACGAGATTGTTGCCAGAACAAAGCTATTGTTAATGAATATATTCATATATAGGCCTACCTGGTGTAATCATAATTAATAAATGTATTGTTGCATCCAATAAATTTCCTATATGCATGTGGTGTATGCTCTTGTTAACTTTAGTAATTACGTATTGCCCACATGGAATTCTCACATGCACACACACACACATGAGGGGAGAGAGAAAGAGAAATATATATATACACACACACACACACAGATACATACAGACACATGCACAGACGCACCACACACGCGTACACAAAGACACACAAACACATTTAAATAGAATCAATAATTGGTTTTGGTCTGCTTAGGAAACTGTATATTACACTAAAACATAACATTAGTAGGCTAATGGTCGAGTGACTGGGAGTATTTAAAAATAGATCTAATTATACGTTCTACAATAAATAGAAATTCTCTAATAATATACATTTTGAGAATATGTATATGTGAAAATGAACACATTATATATATTTAATACGGTATGCACAAGTACGATCAAGGAATATAAAGAATACATTGTAGGTCTATGTAATACATTGTATTGACACTGCGCCTTATTAAAGGGTCATCAGACATGAAAGGAACTGAAGATGCGGCTTTAATTATGTTATTTGTTATATGATATTTCATTGTTGTACGTATTTCTACCTGATATTATTATGTACATTTGAATCCTCTACACACGTGTATTGGCCATCAAGCTACATTTTTCGCATGCCCCACGTGTTTTCAATATGCAAATATGTTCATATTTTAAGCATTATTAATTTTTTTTTTTATCTCGCGATAATAAATACAAGCATTTTCATCTAGCCGCTTAATAACTTCTCAGGTAGAATGGACGATAGATTTGTTTCAAACGTGAACGGGAAATGGAACTTCATTCGGATAGGACAACTGATTTTATGCATTATGAGTAAAGAGTACAGTCTCCGATTTCACCGAGAAATTCCGAATGCCATCTTAGCTAATTACTGGTATAGTCCGTATCATTGACGATGCCAATGCAATGGTCACAGGGGTTCGGTGATAGAATAGTACACACACACACACACAAACACACACACACACACCATATCAACGCGGTGACACATATAATCATTGAACTTACATGATGAAGATGATGAAGTAGACATACCACGAGATAAAAGCACAAAATTAATGTGTTCCTTCTTCGACAAAGCCATTCTTTATCAATATTTCATGTTATTACAATTTGGGTCGTAAACTTCAAAACAATTCGGGCCGGTTGGAATTATTACAATTTGGTGTTACAATTCAGATCGATCAATTATTACAATTCAGGGCAATTTGTATTACATTCCAAGTAAAAAATGTTAGGTATTACAATTCAGGGCATTTTTTGTTACAATTCAAGGCAGTTAGTACAATTTGGGTTGATTATTACAATTCAGGGCTCTACTGGTAGGCATTGATACTAGAGAGAGAGAGAGAGGGGGGGGGGAGAGAGTGTGTGTGTGTGTGTGTGTGAGAGAGAGAGAGAGAGAGAGAGAGCATGGGTCACATAGGCAAATAGCAAGAGTACGAGAGAGAGAGAGAGAAATAGATAGAGAGGGAGAGCGAGAGAGAGAGAGAGAGATAGAGAGAGAGAAGAGAGAAAGAAAGATGAGATATAATCAGAAAATACGTCAGACATAAAGATATATCTAGACAGATAGATGCCTATGTGTGTATAGACATAGGTTTTGATACAGTAGTAGATTAATAGGTACACACGTCGGTGTCGAATCGGGTGATATAAATGTGTTTTCTATGATGACACCATCGTATTTATCACGATCTTGACAACGATTCTCCAGACTAGATACCCAGAGAGATGTGAAACTACACACGGAATCTGATAAAGTATGGCTTCCATACGATATATTATTTCAATCTTGCGACATTAATACAAACGTGGTGACCATGACGTGAGCCGTCGACCTTTAGCAAGGATTCCTGCTGCTTCTACCAGGGCTCTTACCCCATAACGAGAGAATAATAACTGGTTATCATAGTATACCTGTTCGTTATGTACGTATTGGTTCAAAGAAGCCCATGTATACGTCTTTCTGGTAGGTGATAGGTATCATGTTGAATTCTTACAATAGTTACAAACTTCTCACTGGAAACAGAAATATGTTGAGATCGTTCAGTGAATTTCAGTGTATTCGAGGCATACTTCCTGCTGGAAATTATCTGATGGTATATTTATATCGCATATAATACATATAGATATGTATTTGTACATAGTAGGAAATCATTTCCTTCCTAGTATTAATCAGAAAGCCATCGGAATGTCATGTATTTTTGAAAATGTAATCCATCCGATTAATGGAATGTTGTAACGTGTACCGACTGACCGGCTGTAGTTGGTCCATAAGACATGGTCACAATTCACCAACTGTGATCGTATCTCTTATCAACGGATTGGTAGTAACTGACTTAGCATCTTATCGATGAAAAAGTTTATCTTCTACAATTATCCGATAAAGAAAACTGAGCCAGTCGCATTGAGGTGTCTGTTGACATTTATGATTGGGCACCCATCTAACAATAACAACTATTGTTTTCATTTTATGGGATGGTATCAGTCGCGCATAGTAAGTTGATTGTTTGTAGGTATCGTATGACGAGGGTAATGCGATATGTGTATACTATGAGTGGCCTACCACTTTAAGAGTTTGTGGAACTTAAAACCTGTTTTAAAATGTTGAGCTATGGAAATGCACTGATGACACTTTTTCATCGAAATGGTGAATTCGATTACGGTGTTCGTCCGATACATATGTTTCGCATCTCCAAAATATACGTTTATGTGGGTATAAACATGCGCAAACGCGCGCGCGCGCGCACACACACACACACACACACACACACACACACTGTGCGCGCGCACACGCACACACACACATTAATCGATCACTATCCGGCTTCCTTGTAAGAAAATGAAACTTAGGTACGGTGTCGTCATTGCATTCACTGTGTGTTCATTGTATATACTTATAAATGTAATATTATACTAAGTATCATATTCATCAGTATACGGCTACTTCTTGTCATTTTATCTCACGATTCGCTATTCCATGTGTATGCACACTGTGGCATGTATGCACCTAGTTCACAGGAACATTATGCATCACACGGTAACGTCAATGTTACAAAAACCAGAGATTACGTGTAGGCCTACTTGTAACGTCAATTTTACGATAGTCATAATGTGATCGAAATCAGAGATAGTGCGTAACGATGTGTGTCAACGGATAGTACCCAGTAACACTATTTTGAAGCAGAAACCTAAAAGCTGTATACACTGTTACAGATATCCTTTGATAAAGTACGTAGTGTATGCGATCAAACGACCAGATTCCTGCATAAAGATACCAATGATGTGACGATAGTAAGTAAGTATAACTGCCAAACACTTTCAAAGGGAGATTATCTACATGGCCTCGCTTTCATAGTTTGTAACAGGTATTGATGATTATAAAAATCAGAATATGCATCGGACACAAAAATGAATGCCATGAAAAGGCAAAAAACTTACAGAATCTATTAAGTTATGTTGAAGTCATAGATCGTATACATTATGACATCAAGTAAATATTTTCGTCATATAATAAAGGCTATCCCGTATATTATTTTCTGAAAACGGTTTTATTCAGCAATTAATTTCTTATCGTAAGCATCGTAGATCCATCATGCTGTATGGTATTCCATGCATAACCTGGCAGTAAATTGATGTAGTCATCGCTTGACGAATGTTTTCAATATTAACAATAATATATAAATTTTTTATATAGTTTGCCGTCCTTTTCAGCTCATGTCAGCTCCTTGCAACAAAACTGAATTAAATATAATAAGTTAGTATTATACAAATAGTTCAACCTGCAGATAATGCAATTAAGTCATGAATATACTTTTATGGGTAGCTTAAAAGCATACAATTACAGATTAAGTTGTCGTTTTTGGACCGAATTAGAGTTCAAATGCAAAGTGCATGCACTTAGCATACATATTATCGCTTTTGTGCCTCCAAATATATTTTTCAACGCTGAAGGATAGGTAAAATGCTATTGCAGTTTACATTTCCGGAAAAGAAACACGAATAATGTACTGTAATAGTTCAATTTCCTATAGTCTAATAGACTAAAGGGGATAACTCTAATTGAGCACGGTCAAAATAACCTTTCACGACCACGTGTACCATTATAGCTACGTAACATATATAATTTTATTAAATATATAATAAAATATGAAAATATTGAAAACCATTAATTAGGGTATGCGGGAAGTGTAGCTGGTTACCCAATATACTTGTGTAGACACATCAAATGTACATTATTGCATGTAAAAATACATTTGACCATGAAATATATAATCAAACCGTGGTTGTATGCCTTTAAATGTCTGTTAGCAATATTAAGTGTTTAATTATGTTCATTATATAATTGCTCTTTTTGGTACATCCGACATCCGACATGGACGATACGAACGTTTTAATATGTTGTTGTTCTGTGGGGTATCGGTCGTTTTCTCCTACTGAACTCCTACCAACTGTTCGATCACTAAAATACCGCGGAAAACCAATCAATTAACATATCCAATCACTCTACTTAATCCGAAAGTTTAAATAATAAGCTAACTATGAAAAGTAACACAATATACACTATATAGGATTTAATATAATAGTAACGTGTGTTTATGTCCCGCATTGTTGCATAAACTAACTATTAGTTCAAATAGCTTTTGTGAAATGTCAATAATAGCTTAAAGTGTTCTACAAGGCCACGACGATAAATATATTCCTGAGTATCCTTTCACAAAGCTCTATTATCCACTTGGAGACCATAACGCTCTCTTTTACGATAGTTGATACTCTGCAAAGAGAACGCGATGGTCTCTTAGAGCCTGGCGTCTTGGCATCATGGAAAACATTGCAGCACACCTAATTTCAATTGACTGGCGGTGTCCGTTCCTTAGTTGTGTTTAGTATTTAAAGAAGTCAGGGTTCGAATCTAGGTTTGCGTTACGGTGGTCTCAGGTCGATGGCAGACTAACAGACTGGAGCCTATGAAATCCAAACAAACTGACACCATTTGAAGAGCTTTCGGACCCTCTCAATATGACCAATGGACATCAACATAGCATGGTTGTCATTCGACTTAACTCGATGACCGGATGTTGAGTACTTAATAAGCTAACCACCACGTGATATACATCCGGGCAGTCATGTCGGCGCTTGGCAAAGCAATGGACAGTGGGTTGTCTGAAGAGGTAACAAGGCTGAAAGACGTATATACTTGACGGAATTAAGTCTGCTCAGACGTTTGCCGTTAAAATGAGTGATGGCTTCACAAATTCCCATATAACATTTGAGATTGAGCATGAAATCGAACTCAAAAAGCATCGTAATCTCGGGATCCGATTCCTGTACAGTTTCGACCATGATTTATCCCAGTAGTTCCACTAAATGATTTATAAGTACTAGTGCAATGCAGCACCAAACTGTGGCCCTGTACATAGGTTACGGATTGTGCAAGTAAACCAAGGAGGACAGTATAACTTTAGTGTTGCCAATTTCAGCTACAGATTATATGGACGTTCGTCCAAGTTGGTCATGCAACTATACTCACTCATTCGAATTACGTTTTGGTATTCCCCAGCAATGCTACTGATATAACGATATCAATGCTTTTGCTTTTTATATATGAACATTTCAAATTATACCGATGATGCATGTAAATAACGAAATAACTGCTATTTATATATATATATATAT
>JAUTBT010021196.1:0-40570 GCA_032361225.1 Lepetodrilus schrolli
TTCAACACTGGTCTATGTACTAGCTGTACACCAATGTTCAACACTGGTCTATGTACTAGCTGTACACCAATGTTCAACACTGGTCTATGTACTAGCTGTACACCAATGTTCAACACTGGTCTATGTACTAGCTGTACACCAATGTTCAACACTGGTCTATGTACTAGCTGTACACCAATGTTCAACACTGGTCTATGTACTAGCTGTACACCAATGTTCAAGACTGGTCTTTGTCTGGACAACATGGCCAATACCTATGACTGCAGCATCATACATTTCAATTGATCCATACGTACAAGACCTTTTGAGCAAATAGGCAATCGGACCACATTTCTGTGTGTGCTCATATGTCGTCCATAAAGCTTGTGGTTTCCTTTGTAGGCACTAAATTCTGCCTAATGCTCCAACATTACCTGCCGGCTCCGTGGCCTAATGGTTAGAGCGTCAGCCCGGAGTGCGGAAGGTCGCGGGTTCGATCCCCGGTCACGTCATACCAAAAGACGTTAAAAGATGATACTTGTTGTTTCCCTGCTCGGTGCTCAGCATTAAAGGGGTAAAGCAAGGACTGGTCGGCCCGGAGTCCGTATACTGTGTCTGAGTGGGGTATCCATGTTATATCTGCGGCAGTCCAAGTGAACTAGCACTATAAAAACTGGTGGAAACCCAGACTAGTACAAGCAGTACTTATGCATGCAAGCCATAATGTGAGTGAAACAATCTTGAAAGTGGCTTTAAAACCCAAATCAACCAACAACCTAAACTACTTCGTACCCATTCCAGTCTGTGTTCCTGAAGGTCTCCGACACAGGTGTCTCATCTCACACATCTGTATTTCAGCTGCAGTTGTTGTCAATGGAAGAAAGCAGCGACTCGGAGAGAACTACAAGGAGAGAGCACCTGCTAATGGCTGCGACTGACAAGACTGATGTGTGCACTGACAAGACTGATGTGTGGACTGACGAGAGCCGAATTAACACGACACTGGCACTCGGCGTTTCACGGAGAGATCTGAAATAGAGGACGACATTGGGAGCCAGCAGGCAGATGGGACTTCTGTCATCTCCGATCTTGACGAGATCTGTGTAACCCAGCAGGTTGTGCTTTGTAGGACTGCAGACATTTGTGACATGGAGACCCCGATGCCGTCGTCAGGAGTTTCGTGAATCGTCTCCCACCCGCCATTTTGTCATGTATAACTAAGAGTCTGTATGTCTATCTGCTAACATTGTGTTGCTTAACCCCCTCCCTGATGGAGTAATCACAGCTCTGGGGCATCTCCAAGTGCCTCCAGCAGGGAGAGGGTTAACATGGCCTCACTAACGCATCAAATAGTATTGCTTGGTCATTAGAGAGGAGTAACCGCCATACACTGTATGATTGACTGATATGAACAAACCTTGTATTTGCATTCAGTGGGGATAATTTTGCTTTTTCTAAAGTGAGGCATGCCAGAACTGTTGGACGTCCGTCTTGTAGATGAATATACAGAACTTGGAAATTGTTGAAGTTGTTTTTTCGTCTTCATTTGTACATAAAGTTTGTTGATAAAGTTTGTATACCTGGTACGAATGTCTACATCAACTCCCTATGTAGCTGGTGATGATATCGGCACTCCATATGTACCTAGTGGTGATATCGGCACTACCTATGTAGCTGGTGATGATATCGGCACTCCCTATGTAGCTAGTGATCATATCGGCTCTCCATATGTAAGTGGTGATCATATCGGCACTCCCTATGTAGCTGGTGATCATATCGGCACTCCATATGTAACTGGTGATGATATCGGCACTCCCTATGTAACTGGTGATCATATCGGCACTCCCTATGTAGCTGGTGATGATATCGGCACTCCCTATGTAGCTGGTGATTATATCGGCACTCCATATGTAACTGGTGATCATATAGGCACTCCTTATGTAACTGGTGATGATATCGGCACTCCATATGTTCCTAGTTAATATATTGGCACTCCCTAAAGAGCTGGAAAGCGTACACTAGAAGTGTAGGGTTATATCAACTTGCCAGACTCATTATGGTCATGTTTCATAGAGTGGTTGTAGCTCTATGAGACTGGCAACTCGTTATGCATACGTTGGAGTTGTGACTCTCGTAGTGCTACAGGTAATTTGTCTGTGGGGCAATACCACGGAGAGTAGCCAGTCGTGAAACAGTTCAGTAAATTTTAGGAAAATTACGAAATGATATTTTTGTGTTTTAATGAAAAAGCGACATGACCACTGATATCGGTTCAAGCTTATTGGTAACACTTAGTTTTGTATATACAATTTACTTGGAAGGCTCGGACAGCACTGTGGCCAGAGGTGGCACTTGTATCAAACAATTGTATTTCATGGGATGTGAACAGCAATTATCTCTTTCACTCTTGAACCGAGTCGGCACAGTTTGTTTAAGATGATGGTTACTGCCAATAGTTTTTTGATTTGGAACATTTTGGACACAAATAATTCATGTTGTCGCATATGGGCGATGTATTCCTGCTGCAACGTAAAGCACTAATTCAATCAATCAACTATTCATATTAAAATGAAATTCCAGAGGATTAGAGACGTCCAGGATGATAGCCAATCAATATTGATGTCCATTTCTGTAAATTTCTTTCCATTTTATGATGTTCACAATAATTGTGATACGTTTATGTATCGAGGCTGCCGTATTTCAAGGGAGTGATAGGTTAAAGAACGACAGTCAGTTGGGTTAAACTTAACGATGAGCTAAGAGCGACATTTGATTTTCTTTTTCAAGTGCAATCGTTTCAATGTAGAATATGTGTGTGAGTGAAAGTGCAATTGAAGAAGCCTCTTTCCTTCCGTCTCCATGCCGTTGCGCAAAGTGATCTCGGGAAGATGTGTCGCTCCGACGTCACTTTGCGACGCAGGCGTCGAGCAGCAAAGCCTATTGTTCTGTAATCTGCCATCGACTTTCTCCTGGTCACAAGACCTAGTCTTCTTGTATTAACATACGACAACCTATTACTGTGTTGTCCTCGAACCTGTAATAAAATGTTCAATGTGATACAATATCTCCTCGTTATCTCGTTATTCCCAAACAGTGGGTGGTGGTGCAGCGGTAGACTGTCGGGACTTCACAGAGTTTGACTCTGCGTCTATATTCGTGGATGATAACCTCTTGAGATCTCTGATGTGTCGTCGCATACAAGTGGTGGATCGCTGCAGCAACATTAAGAAATAAATAAGTTACGCCCAACACACATGGCAAGCAAAAAACGTGTAACTAAACGAAAACTTGTTTTCGGTGATTTTGTTTCCCTTGTGCGTTGACTGTTTGAGGAGTGCGGTCACCATCTCTTTACGTTTATAAAAAATACAGGTTTCTTGTGTAGCTAAGCAATTTTCTTTGATGTGTGCCTTGGGCTTAACCTCTGATGTCGTGTGGATGTGTTGGAAGCAAGGTTGTCATCCTTGGTTCGTTGGTAGCGGCTATCGTCGTAAATGGGTGAGATTCCCGCAGCGACATTAAAACTCCATAATCGCTCACTTGGCAACAGCTGGTGCTCTAAAGATGCCAATACTTGAAAGTATGTGTTGCTAAGATAGAAAAAAATGTACATAATAGGAGACGCTATCTTGGGCTATTGAACAGCATTTAGATCCATGTGACATATCATTGTTTAGATCCATGTTTGCTCAGCTCAGGATGACAGATGGTGGTAGGATAGAGTACTTCTACAACTCGGGATGACAGATCGTGTTAGGATAGAGTACTTCTACAGCTCAGGATGACAGATGGTGGTAGGATAGAGTACTTCTACAACTCAGGATGACAGATCGTGTTAGGATAGAGAACTTCTACAATTTGGAATGACAGATTGTGTTAGGATGGAGTACTTCTACAACTCATGATGACAGATCATGTTAGGATAGAGTACTTCTACAATTTGGAATGACAGATGGTGTTAGGATGGAGTACTTCTACAACTAGGATGACAGATCATGTTAGGATAGAGAACTTCTACAACTCAGGATAACAGATTGTGTTAGGATGGAGAACTTCTACAACTCAGGATGACAGATGGTGTTAGTATAGAGTACTTCTACAATTTGGAATGACAGATTGTGTTAGGATGGAGTACTTCTACAACTCAGGATGACAGATCATGTTAGGATAGAGAACTTCTACAACTCAGGATGACAGATGGTGTTAGGATAGAGTAATTCTACAACTCAGGATGACAGATCATGTTAGGATAGAGTACTTCTACAACTCAGGATGACAGATTGTGTCAATCTAGGGACTGATATACTTTGACATTGAGGAAAATGTCCACATTCAAAACAAAAGATGTCGTGATAGATATGATTTTTTTATTTTAATTCATAGAATAATTCTTGAATACTAATAGTAAAAGTAAATATTGTTGTAACACAATGTGAACATTTGTTAAAAGGATTAATTAGATCAACTTCCTCCTACCTTCAATAGCTCTTTAATGAAATATGCATTCTCGAACCATGAGGAGACAGTATTACTAGAATAATGCAAGTATTAAGGACGGGACGGTATTAACCCTCTCCCTGCTGGATTAGGCACATGCACTGCTCTTGGGCATCTCCGGTTGCCTACAGCATGGAGAGAGTTAATAGAATAATGCAAGTATTAATATTTCTTTGTACAAGATCATGAGCATAGTAAAACAAATTTGAGCACATTACAAAATCAATTTGAGGCATTTCTATTAAATTCTTTGCTATTAGTATTAGTATTAGTGGTGAATTATATCATATATCTTCCAGTATGCATTACCATCTTCAACATATCGTGTACTACTAGTGTAGACAGTACAATATAGCCTGTAGTATCCAGTAGAATATTGTGTATTATTCAACATATGTGGTGGATTTCTTCTGTGGAATAACTTTCCGTAATCAACTGCTGATTTTGTCAAAAGTGATATTCGACGATTGTGATGTCGTAGCCAGACAATGCCTTCACCAAAGTAAGACAGAAATAGCCTGGTGAACAACATATAATTAAGTATAATGTCTTGTTACATAAATGTATTACCAGTAATCAGTTATCTTGTGCAAAAGGTGTACATATATCTGTGACAAGAGAGGCCATAATCAATGATACATCAACATAATTTACTATTATTATATATTTGAAAATAATAATCTTCAAATAGTAAAAACATTGCAGCAACAGTCATTTAGGAGTTTAAAAAATTACAATAATGTTCAGATAAAATCATAACCAATAATTTCTAGCAATACTTTGATTCATATTGATACAAATACATTTAGTTCTTCGTCACGTCATCATACACTCACGGAAAATGCAATGGTCCACTGTTTGCAGTAAAAATTGCTAGAAACTGAACACTTTGAGAAAAGAATTCCTTGAATGTCTCTGTTTCTTATTGTTTCATCAGCAGCTTGTATACAGCTACTATATTGGTCCTATTAATGGTTAGGTACAGAGGTCAAGTCTATTAGTCCTATATATATATCTATGTACAGAGGTCAAGTATATTAATGAGATTACTTTCACAGTGTTTTTTCTCAATTCTGTGCAAAACAACCTGTACATTTTCGCCAGCAAAAAACAACCATGATATTACATTGGTCAGCAATTTCAAATGCTGACATTAAACACATAAAAAAAAATCATAATATAAAATTAATCAATTAATAAAATGTAAAACGGTTGTACTATAAAACAATGAGACGTGACGGTGATAGAAACTTTCCATTCAAACTTACTAATGTGAATAATGATAAAAATACGTGTCCCTAAAATACCATTAGCATTGGGAGAAATGGCCCAGGCGAGCGAGTGTTAATTTACATCACTGTGATGCGGTGTAAGGTAATCGGTACCCTAATAATTTGAACATGAACAAAATAATTAAATTTGTAGCTGTTTGAATTATTAGAAAAATAAAAAAAATTGCAAATGAGCGGTGTTGGAATAATTAGTGACAACCAAATTAAAGTACAAAATATGGTTGTAAATGAAATGGTAAATAAATTAAGGACTTAAATTTTTATTTATTTTTTTATTTTTATTATTAAAAAGAAATATTGTGTTCGAATAATTAGAAAATTGCAATTTGAAAATAACTGCTCATGTTTGTATTTTTATGGTCAGAATTTCTTTCTATTTTCAGCGATTAATTGAGGTGTTTGAACTGTTCGAACATAACCCTGGCTACGCCCCTGACACTATACCATAAATATGAGTTCCAGTATTTAAATTGATGTTTGTGAATTAACTCTGATCATCTTAGAATGTAAAAAAAAAAAAACATGTGGTGTATTTTATGAACATTTTGCAGAGTATTATTAAAATAGAAATGAATTCCAAATTCCTAATTATTTCATAACGCTACACAAATAACAATTTCAAAGAATATTTGAGCTAAATCAAATAGCAGTCATGAACCACAATAAAATACAAGATTATTTTTAAATACATATTTGGTATGCGGATCCAATCTTTGTCTGTAGAATATGTCCAATCCAAACTTTCTTGATTAAAATAAATCTATCAGTAATGACAAGCCAGCATGAATATCTGAGCCTAGTACAAGGGGAGATAACTGGAGCGTCCATACTATTACTACTTAAAATATTCCATTTACGAGACTGAAATCTAACCATCAGTGTAACAACAATAAAGTCTCGGTGCGATTCATAAACAGTTGTATCGTACAATCACAACACATAATAATTTAATGTCGATATGATGAAAGAATAATACCTAGCAAGTTGAGGCACTTTGTTAAATTTGATAAAAAATAATATAAAAAAGTACTAAAAAAGTTAACGCAAGTTTGATCATGTGACTGGGAACCATAGTAACCAATAATGCTCAATGAGGACGGATAGTTTGGTGATAGGTCATTTTTGGGTCGTCTGGTCATCGTCTGGTCATCTTTTGTTCATCAATAACATTAGGAATCTCAAGAAAAGCTGTTGGTAATTAAAATGTCAACGATATACATGTATTCTAAAATGTAAAAATAAAATTGCCAAACAAATTCAATTGATCAGTCTAAAAATTAAATTGAGCATTTGAATGAATTTACAAATTCTATTTTTAGAACACATCATGGCGACCTTTACACTTCTACAGCAGTAATACTTGATCATTACACTGAAACTATAGATGTCACTCGTGACCTTGATATGAACTTAAACTTAGAATGGTGTGCAAAATAGTCAAGAAACATTTTGAATTTCCATTCACAACAATGTATATCGATACATACAAACAATAAAATATAGTTCATCTCGATGAAGGGAGGTTCCTCTCGATGAAGGGGAAACAATTATATTGTGTATCATTGGTATCAATTCTTCATCTTCATTCAATATAATAATAACAATGTGATTCGAGGTACGCATTATCTGATATCTAATATCCAACAAAGCAAATGTCACTACTACAGAAACATCAATATAAAACCCCATCATCAAGAAAATACCTTTTTTTTAAAAAGCGTCATACATTAAAGAGTTCCTATGAAAACATCCAAAACCTGGCTAAAAAACATACTTTCCCCAAATGATGTCACTACCAATTCAACACAAGGTAAATTGTAAAACGATATGTAAAATGTATTTTGTCTACTTAGAAGAGTGATGCATACAAATATGACGTGTCTCCCCGGCGTTTAAATACGCAAACATTAAAACATCAACAATACATGATTCATAAAACGAATTAATTTTGTAATATTTGATAACTAATAAAAGAGTATAACACAACTACATGTGCTATACAGCATACAATAAGACCAATCATACTTGTCTCTCCGACTGCCATGTGGTATTATGAAAATAACATTAAACATTATGCTTCTGCATCTTATTGTTCCTATCTATTTGTACAGTTGTCGTGGTTGTCGTGGCTGTTGATCTAGTTCTTACTGTGCTCAAAGAAGTTGAAGTCAATGAGGAACGTGGCCCCCAGCAGAATGGACTTCGGCAACAGATCCATATTAGGAGGAACTGGAAGAACAACAGGCAGTGGTTAGGAATTCTGAGAATTTAGTTTTTCTCCAGGAATATTATTGCAGAAATGTCTACAATCATCAAAAACTATCAAATCACTCTACCTATCATCAGGAGTTGCTACAAATGCGTACGTTGAAACGTTGGAATGTACAGTGACAGGAGTATTAGACAGTTCCCAGACATCAATGAAAGTATTATCAACACGCGTTCGAGAAATAATATGGAAACGATCCTAGTTATCATATAATTGTAATGTTAACAAAATTGTAATGTTATCACATAATTGTAATGTTATAATACAATTGTAATGTTAACATATAATTGTAATAATGTTAACATATAACTGTAATGTTAACATATAATTGTAATGTTATCATACAATTGTAGAGAATGGGTACCCGGAAGGATGAAATGGTCATGTGAATGATAATGTTTTAACACTTTGAATGGCAGTTTGGGTTGTATGCTCCCCAGGGAATTGAAAAGGAAAAAAGGAGAGAGCACTGATCTATTGACCAGGATAATAATGTAGTAATAATGTAGCACTACGAGCATGCTTCAGAGCATGGATAAAAATTCGCATTATTATTATTATTATTATTAATAATAATAATAATATTGATATTGATATTGATATTATTATTATTATTATTATTATTATTATTATTATTATTATGTTAACACACTTTTGTAGAGACATAATTTCTTATACCTACATAATACTATATTTTGTGATCAAAGTCGATATATTTCATGACAGATCTGATAAATAATGAACACCGCATGTGATTTCAATGGAAAACAAGCCCAGGGTCTACAGGCCGTTCAGGTCAAATAAATCAGTGAATTTCTGTGGAAAATTGCTGCCTGGAATCCAGTCTAGTGTATTCCTGTCTAGTGTATTCCTGTCTAGTGTCTAGTGTATTCCTGCCTAGTGTATTCCTGTCTAGTGTATTTCTGTCTAGTGTCTAGTGTATTCCTGTCTAGTGTATTTCTGTCTAGTGTATTCCTGTCTAGTGTATTCCTGTCTAGTGTATTTCTGTCTAGTGTATTCCTGTCTAGTGTCTAGTTTATTCCTGTCTAGTGTATTTCTGTCTAGTGTATTCCTGTCTAGTGTATTCCTATCTAGTGTCTAGTGTATTTCTGTCTAGTGTATTCCTGTCTAGTGTATTTCTGTCTAGTGTATTCCTGTCTAGTGTCTAGTGTATTTCTGTCTAGTGTATTCCTGTAGTGTATTCCTGTCTAGTGTATTTCTGTCTAGTGTATTCCTGTCTAGTGTATTCCTGTCTAGTGTATTCCTGTCTAGTGTATTTCTGTCTAGTGTATTCCTGTCTAGTGTATTCCTGTCTAGTGTATTCTTATCCACTATAGTAAGAGCCAGGTCTGTGTTTTACAAAATGGCCGTGTCGGTAGTCGGGCCTAGATCAAGGTCCATGAAATGTCCTGCTACAGTAAAGCATGGCTTGCGCCCTCATTCAGGCCAGAACTACAGTACGACTAGGGATAGGGATGGGTGGCGAGACGTCAAGGTCACCACCTGAGCAGCTCTGATTACTTACATATGATGCTGAAATCATTGACACCACCGAAGATCTCCCGACATCCGCCCCAGTGTTTCACGATCTGGCCGATCTCGCTGCCCTCATTAGCATCCAATACCTGTATGTTAAACACAGTATGGTAAGTACAATGACCTCAGAGAGTGTCTTGGTGGCCGGAGCAAATCTGAGGGGTGGGTGGGTTGTCAAGAAAAGGCTTTCTTGCCAATCTACTGCCACCAGGGGGAGTGTTTTGACCACAAGAATGACCTTGAGGATTTTTTAATTTGTATTTTTTTGTTTTTGTTTTTAATTGGGGTTTTAAGTCGCTTTCAAGATTCTTCCACTTATATCACGACTTTTCAGTTTAGTGCAAGAGGAAACCCGCAACATTTGTAGCGCTGAATGTTGCAGTAAACCTGCAAGCACCGGCTGGTACTGACAAGACCAAGGATGATAACTGCATTGCCACTCTACAGACATCGCATCCTATCAATATCGCATCAGAAAGGTAACTTTTGCGAAAATTGATGCCGGGCTCCCGGGGCGGGATTTGAACCTGGAACCTTTAGCTCCGATGTCCAACATTCTACCACTGCGCTACCACCCACCCCCCTCTGCGATGGTAAACAGACTTCCATTTCGGTAAATGAGATTTACAGCATGGGTGCACAAGGACTCGAGGGTGAGCGATTGTAAAAATATAAAAAATATCACCATGTGGGTAAAAGAAAGACCATAAATAAGGAGGTGAGAGTGATCTATGGTAAATAGGGACCACCAACACTGAGAAATAGTAAACAGACCAACAAGTAGGCAAATAAAGACTACAAAATGGGTAAATGTAGACGTATGATACAAGATGCCCCTACTGGTCTCAGTCAGCAGGTTTATCCCTTCGGCTCAGTCGGTATATTGTTGGACTCACAATCCAGGCAACTCAGGTTCGAATCCAAGGATCGGAAGGTCCTGTTTCATAAACAAGGGTACAAAGAAGAAGAAGGAAAGACTGGTGAGAGAACAGAGAACAAACAGTGGGTAAAAACAGTGGACAACTGTGTCAGTGTGTGAGCTAAGAGAGCCAGTGTTGGGGAAAGCAGTACCATACCTGTTGTCCGGGAATCAATCGATCTCCACTTGCATTCTTTTTCTTCACACCCGGCCTGAAACACGATGAAGATTAATGATAGTCCAACGGTCCATATTCAAACCAAATGTCGTTCATCAACAATATGCCTTGACAAACCAGTATGGCACAGGCCTGGCAACAGACAATTGTAATTTCAGTGGAAAACAAGCCCAAGGTCTGGGGACTGCAGACCCCGAGCCATCAGTGCAAATAAATCGACCCCTGGTCAAATAATTCAGCAGATTTCCACGGATCCATGGAAAATTGTCATGCATGCACATATTGTGAGACAAACTTGACTTGCTGACGGATCATTAGTCTACCATAAAGATATCAAAGGACATCAGCTAGGACACGGGGATGACAGTAAATGGAACAATACGAGCTACAAGATACCTGATTTCTTTTGACTTCTTGACTAGAGGAGCTCCGTACACTGCAGCTGGGTTGTATCGCCCTGCAGCAGAGCCTGGACGGGGAGATGGAGTCACACGTTTGGGACCAGCTGTGGGGGGACAGTTCATAATTAATTCTTGGAGAATGGTAGATAGTAATGATGGTGTAGATAATAGCTGTGCCTTCATTGTGGATATTTTAAGTATTAAATAGTAATATGACTAAGACACAGGCAATATCTTACCTAACGCTGGTCTGAGAGGTGGCAAGGTATGGGCAATATCTGGGATGTGGCAATGAGGCAATGTATGGGTGGCAAAGTGGCAACAAGGCAATGTATGGGTGGCAAAGTGGCAATTAGGTATGGCCAATTTCTTACTTGATGCTGATCTCAGTGGCATGAATGGGCAATATCTTGGAAATAGCAAGGGGGCAATGTATGGGCAATATTGGAAGTGGAAACATTTGGGCAGTATCATACCTGATGCTGGACTATAGGTGTTAATGTATGGGTAATATATGGGAGGTGGCAAGGTATTGGCACTACTTTAGAGGTGGCAAGGTGGCAACATATGGGCAATATCCTACCTGATGCTGGTCTAGGAGGAGGTGGCAATGCACGGGCAATCTTCTGTCCATGCAGCAGGGTATGACTGAATTCCTCCTTCATTTTCTGGGAATACGAAAAGGCGACATTTACATGAAAGTTACATGGATAGATTCTGTTGAAGAAAATGTCATTGAAAATGTTCCTAATTACTGAATATGAAAAAGTGCATCTTAAATTAATGTTATCAATATAATCAACTACTGACCTCTTCTGATAAAAGACCCCTAGCTCTAGAAATGATGAAATTCTTCTTCAAAATGGAATTTATCGATGGGCGATCTCTGAAATATGAAATTATAATTATTAAATGACAATACAGAAAGTCTGGACATGCACTAAGCCTACGCTAGTATACAGAGGTGGAGTTACATCCATTTACCAAAGCATTTCCATTTTATTACTGCGATTTTACATGACATAATTGTCTGAATAAGGCGTTACCCTCCAGCAACAAAGCAGTGTGATCAGAAACAAACAATTATCTCTAAAATGTGAACAATCCGGTATGAGTTCACAGAACGAGACCAGGAAGAACGCAAGACAACGGTTTGTGATAATGTGATGCAAGGTGAAGGGAACTAACTCTGCAAATCTAAGGGAGGTAACTCTGCCAGTATGATGCATTGAGTTACAATCCTCACCTTGGAGCTCTCTTGAAGAGCTGTGCTATAAGACCTCGGAGCTCGTAACTGTATTTGGGAGGAATGGGTGGGTAGGACCCTCTGAAAATTGTCACAGATTTTTTTAGATTAATATAAATTCTGTTTGAAAATCAGCACAAATTTTACTAAATGATAAACTCTCAGTATTTATTATTGTCATAAGACTCATGCCATTAGATTGATCGATTGAATTAGGGGCTTTAGTGCCAGCGAGAATATTTTACCCACATGCGACGCAGAGATATGTCTCATTCTTCAGAGATACATCTCATTCTTCAGATGTATACATATTTAAAAACAAAGTTGTTCTTCTAGTAGTACATCTCTCTAAATTAGTATCTCTTCTACCAGCTTACCTTATAATCTTTAGAACAAGATTTTTCATATTGCCAGCTTCAAACTACAAGAAAAAGAACACTTTGCTTATGAAAACTGTTAAAAATCTGAAATTATCCAAATAACATTGTATATCATATTTTCTGTAGCTTTTCCTACAAAAAAGAAATATCCTTGTAAGGACATGTCCCTTGTTATTAAATTGAATCACAACCTGAATGTTACACTGACTGCGCCTACTAGAACAGCTGTGACCTGATCACAGTCACATCTCTAGGGCATCTCATGCTGCCTTCAGCACAAAGAAGGTTAAAATACATTGAGGGATTATTTCACATTATGTTTGTCGTATGCTTACCGCATGTTTCAGTGTTGTCAGCTCATATAGCACACAACCCAAAGACCAGATATCACTGAAATAGACAAATGGTGCTGTTTGTTATTGCATCAATTAACAACTTGCATACATTGTGGAATACAATTACACTATTAAATGGAAAAAAAATGATTCCAATAAAAATAAAATGTTCTACTAGGCTTTCAATGAATGAATTAGTGTTTTACATCAGACATGGCTAGACAGTAAGGATTGTCCACCGGCCCAGGACAGGTATTATCCACAGGCGGACAAGTGAAGATCAACAAGTCCTTTACCTACAGGGCAAGTAGTTTCATGCCCGAAAAGGACACAGGGACAAGTGCCTCAAAACGTTAATGTATAGTCCTGGCAATGGGAATATTTCATCCATATGCGATGATACTAGCCTTTCTAACGATTGTGCCAATAATAATAAAAACATTCAAACTGCATTTCCAAGGTTTATGAATATCTAACAAACACACAGACAGATGTACCATGTGTAGAGAGAAGCACAGATAGACTTACCAAATAAATATAATCAACGTCGGCCTCGTGCCCAAATTTGGATTGTCATTCACAATGATTTATGTCCGAAACAGACCTGCACTCACCTCTTGTTGTTGTACGGCTTGTTCTCCACGATCTCTGGAGACAGATAGTACGGCGTTCCTATGCAGGTCCGCGCTAGCTCCACCGTGCTGAGACAGAAACATAGACAGATGTACCATGTGTACAGACAGAAACATATACAGATGTACCATGTGTACAGACAGAAACATAGACAGATGTACCATGTGTACAGACATAAAGATAGACAGATGTACCATGTGTAAAGACAGAATAATAGATAGATGCATCATGTGTCCAGACAGAAACATAGACAGATGCACCATGTGTACAGACAGAAGCATAGACAGATGCACCATGTGTACAGACAGAAACATAGACAGGTGTACCATGCATACAGACAGAAACATAGACAGATGTACCATGTGTAAAGACAGAAACATAGATAGATGCATCATGTGTACAGACAGAAACATAGACAGATGTACCATGTGTACATAGAGAGAACATCTGTAGTCATAGAGAGATGAATAAACAGAGCCATTCCTGATAATTTTGGTAAATTTATATAGATCTACAGTTTACAATTTCTAGTGTCATCTCATTATTAATCCACTTTCCGTCGATCTGTTACATAACTATTTCCATGACAATTTTATTCCCACCTGTTGAGAACCTTGGCAATACCGAAATCACCAATCCGTACGCTACCATCACTTGCCAGAAATACATTCTAAAAATAAAACAAAACTCAAATCAGCAACAATGTCACAGGATACGTAGCTGAAACGTTTTTGATTGATCTAGTGCTTTATATCACTGCAGGAATAATTCACTCATACATGAGTAGCTGTAACTAGCCAACACCTGCTCCATACATAAGATAAGAACATCACCTACACCTAACACATGCAAAGTGACATACATGCAATACTAGTAGACTGATTCTGACCAACAAAATCACAAGATTCTGAATAACTATTGCAAACCAGTTTAACGAAGCCTGTATCTAAAGTGACCTGAAACCGGCTTAACAAAAATTATGATGTTATGAGGGCCGGGGCACTTTTATGTCATTAAAATATATGCTGTGTGAACTGGCAACTTTTAATCTGTATTAACGTTTCCGTAGACAGTCCCACGGAGACATGTTTCAAACCGGCTTCACAGCATATAATGGGTATAAATATCAAATGGGACTGTGTGCCAATCAAATAGTATGTTCTATACATTAAGGGTGGCAATGTAACTGACCTGCGACTTGATGTCTCTGTGTAGGATCTTCCTGTCATGGATGTGCTTGATGGCCAGGCAGAGCTGAACAAACCACGTCCATACCTACAAACAGCAATTAACGTTAGTCTCACAATCCTTGGCTATGACACCTGTGTCCAGGCCCTGAGATTTCGAAACGTTTTTGAGTACAATTTCATGCTCAACTCAGTTTTATTCACAAATCCCCATATAAAATTTGAGCTTGAGCATGAAATCATACTCAAAATGTTTCATAATCTTGGGGCCCTGTCTCGTATAATGTCCACACACACACACACACACACATACGTGCTTTGAACATTGTGTCCCGCTTAGTGTATGAGTACCTATATCATGATCATATGTTGTGTACATGTGAATGTGTGTATGTGTGTATATGTGAATGTGTGTACAAGCGTAATGTAACATACACAATTGTAGCATCTATGCATATAATGTGTACACTTGTCAGCTCATACCTGCTCTTCTTGAAACAGCAATCCTCTCTGGCTGTTTATCTTGGAATACAAATCTCCTGTGAATGACAAGAAAAATAATAATTATGGGTGTGTCTAACTTGTCCAATCAAAATTCACACAATATCCTAGCAGTAGCACACACCAACATCTGACGATGAAAAATATGTTGATTGTTGTGATTGATTTAATGTTTTACTTCAGTTCGGCATCACAAGGAATTGAAATGAGTTATTGTATTATGTTGCAGCATGAATGTTTCACCCAGATGGCATCACAAGGATGAAATAAATAAAGACTGAGTGATCTCACCTCCTGAACAGTAGTCCATTACGATATACAGTCCACCCCGCTCTGGAAGAAAACACAAAATGTGTTTACATTATCATCATGAAATGTGAATAATAATAATAATATTAATATACAATCCAACCCAGTCCAGAAGAAAACATAAAATTTGTGTTTACATCAAAATCATGATGAAATGTGAATATACAGTCCAACATCTAGAAGAAAACACATCTCATTATGGTGAAATGTCAATAATATACAGTCAAGCCCACTCTATAAGAAAATGGATAGAATGTGTTTACATTATTATAATCATGAATAATATACAGACCACTTGCTCCAATCAAACTAATTTGAAAATTGGTCTAATCCCATTTTATCTTTGTACCCCTGACACTTAATAATAACAATAATGTGAACATTTATATGCTTGAAAGAATGCTCCTGGCGCTACATTATTACCCCAGTCAATGGATCTGTGTGTACTCAATTACTTCTCAACTCCCTGGGGAGTATACAACCCAAGCTGCTGTTCAAGGTGCCACAAGGTTATCATTTACATGTCCATCTCATCCTTCCGGGTACCCATTCTCTTCTGGGTGAACAGAGGCATTTTTTTAACTAAGCCACTGGCCTAAGGTGACACTACAAGTTTTTCAGCCTGTGATTCAATGTGGGCAGGAACGAATCCTAGATAATCTCAGGTTCACCGGTCACCCATCCACGTACCAGCCGAGCTCGAATGTGGTTCACTTTAACCCGAGCGGTCAGTCGTACAATGCACGGGACCATGTGCCACTACATGCCACACTACTCATCCTACCAGGTACCAATTCCTTGCTGTGTGAACAAAGGCATTTTCAAACTAAGCCATTTGCCTAAGGTGATGCCACAAGTTTTTTAGCCTGTCTCAGTGTGAGACACGATACTCTTAGATACTCTTAGGTCCTTGATCACCCATCCACAAACCAGCCGTGCCCAATTGTGCTAATGTATAACTACTGAAATAAGATGTTGGTTTAACATGTTTATGAAGTGATTTACCTTCAAAGGATTCCTTGTATGTTACAATGTTCGGGTGTTTTAATTGCGCCAGTACAGCAACCTAAAATACAATAATAAAATGTTAATTTAAGCTTCATATACAAAATTTATACAAATACATATAGGTACTTAAAATCATAAAATAGTAATAAGTAATTAAGTAACACGAAGTGAAAAACATATCTACAAGGTAGGACTTGATTAGTAATTAATATCATAATTACATTTATCTTTAAATTGTATTTTATTTTTTTTATTGTACCTCTTTTCTTGCATCTTGCTTTTCTTTTGATGTCATCTGAAACATGAAAAAGGAATCCAATGTAAAACCATTACAAATTATACATTACAAAACTTTACTTCATACTGACTTGTTCACGCCATAGACAAGCATGGAGTAAATGCTCATCACAATATTAACCCCCTCCCTGCTGGATTAGACACAGGCACTGCTTTTTAAAGTATCTCCGGTATTCTTCAGCATGGAGAGGGTTAAACTGATGGAATGATGGAAATTATTAAATGAATGGTGAAAACAGTGTATTACTTGGGCCATCGTAGTGCCTGTCAATATAGTCGGTCAAGGGACTGAGGCTCAGTCTATGGCTAAGTCTGTGCAACACCCTGCAGTATCAATAGTTATGCCCAACTTTCATTTAATTCTGCTCTACTTTACTAGATCGACCTAGCTTATGGCCGAGTATTGATAATGCTTCGCTATCCTCATTTCACCAGCCATAATCCTCCTATCAAGGCTATGGGAGCAAACTGCACAGCCAACTTTTGCGCGAGACAAGACTCCACCAAATCTCAAAATTCTCCTTAAAAAGCTTGTCATAAATCAAAATGGTTTATGGATGGACAAAACATCACTTTGTTTGAATCCGCTTTCATTTTGTACGTACCTTATCGGAATAAATCACTAGCACGTTTCAAACTCGCTCAGTCCATCACATCTGATGACGGTGTTGGAGCATACATACTAAAAAGTGTGGGTTGATGTGAAAAGTCATAAGTTTAAACGAAATAATTTAAATATTGTCACCATGATTACAGCTGGAAATCACATAATCAATGTTTAATCTGTTTCATTTTACACTTTTCACATCAACCCACATTTAGTATACATGCGCCAACTCCGGCATAGGATACAATGGATAGAAAGAGTTTGAAAGCCGGTGAATTTTGCCGATGAAGTACGTGAAAAGTGACAGTGGATTTTTTAAAAAGTGATGTTGTCTGTCTAGGGAGGTCCATTTTGATTAATGACATGTGCTTTTCAATCAGAATTTAGAAATTGGCCACGCAGTTTGCTCCAATATTCTTCATAGGAGGATTATGGCTGGTGAAGAGAATAATGAGTATAGCGAAGCATTATCACTACCCGGTTCTAGGTCATCAGTGAGATACCTGCACTTTGGTCAAATAGAAAACGTTTGACCGAAGTTCAGGCATCTGACCGGTGACCCAGAACCGTACTCTACTAGTTCCTTCACTCTTGATTAACCCTCTCCCCGCTGGATTTGGAAAAGATACTGCTCTGTGGGGCATCTCCAGTTGCCTTCACTTCCGCAGGAAGAGGGTTAATCTACAACATACCCGTCCAATATGAATCTCTTTGACAACAAGCTTTTCCCCGGTTTCCTTGGCACGGACTAGCACAGCTTTTCCAAACGCCCCCTCCCCTATCTGTTTCACTCTGGTGTACTTGTCCATAGTTGTTATAAAGGTGTTGACACGGTCTTCTTAATCAAAAGCAGGAAGAAAATAGAAAACCACTCGGAAAGTCGGAGACACAAGTTTGGACTCCCACTTATTTCGTATGGAAATATTTATTAAATGAGAACCAATCTTGATTGTTCGTATTCCCTGTACATATAAAAACACTCTCAAACATGTTTGTAGATAATCTTCATCTCTCAAATCTATGGAATAGAACTAAAGTTAAAGTGAAATTTGGTGTCACTTTGTCCTAGCAGATGATCGCCAATGTAAACTATGTCCATAATGTATTTTCCTCGCTACTACCTACATAGTTAAATATTTTCTATAACTATATGTCGAATGTGCTAACAATAGTAATATTTAAATTATACTAATACATTTAATAATGTTCTTAATTTGTTCATTGGTGTAATGTAGCAAAATAACTGCAAACAATTTATTAAGGAAATTTTTTTCTTAAAGATTAAATACAATAGGTTTTGAAGAAGCAACTTTCAGTAAGCAAGAAAAGCTATTTTTAGTTTAAAGCTGATCCGGTTATGTGATCCAGGTTTGGTTTCAGCTCTTTGATCGGTTGTAGCTGCGTTAATCGTGTATGCAGGTCTATGCAAAAACGTAATACGGAGCTTTACAAAAGCGTGGGTGTAACAAAATTGTAGACTTGCACTTAAACGATATTTAAGCAAATATCCATAATAACGAATGATTGATTACGATCTACACGATTAAATTATATTAAAATGTACAATAAATTGATAAAATATTAGACTCTACACAACTGGCTGCTAATGTTGCATGAACTAAATATGTCGAGTTGTACAAAAAGGCCAGGACAGGTCAAAATGGCGTCTGCAGCAGTCAGATTTGGACACCACTTGAAAGAAGTTCGACTTCATTTATGTCAGAAATCTCCAGCCAGCAAAGGTGTCAGGTGCGACATTGTATGTCTGATATGTGACAGATTTAGTATCCTGCGGAATTTTATAAACATGTGCTGTAGTTTTTTCTAAAGCTCATTTAATTTCTGAAGGGCAAACAAGGCAACCAAAGAGCTCCTGTTTTCGCGCATTACACAAACAAAAACAAAACGAACAAGTATGGTTAGGTAATTATTATCCAGCGGAATAAAAATTAATCATACTAGTCAGCACGCAAACAAAATTTCACTATGTTGTTGATCGCTGAAATACTATGAAATATACGGGCAATGTATATTCAACAAACTTGCATGAATTTTCAGAATGGAAAATTGCAAGTTATTTGCTGGTGGTGTTTAGATATTATACGATATTCTTTTCCACTTCCAGAGACTTCATTGAAAAATATTATGTTGACTTGAAGAAACATAATCCGAAGTTTCCTATCCTGATTCGTGAATGTAGTAATGTACAGCCTAAGATGTACGCGAGATATGGTGAGTTGTGATCAGTATATTCATTATTAATATGGCCTAGTAATTACCAAAAAGTAAGCATTGTAAGTAATGAGATGTAGTTTTACATCTCGGCTAGCAGGGTTTCCCCTTTGATTAAGTCAATAAAGTATTGGACTCGCATTCAAGGCAATTTGGGTTCAAAACACAGGATCAAGATGGTCTTGTTACAATGGCACCCAACTAGTGGGACATTATAAAAATTGTCACTAGACTGGTACCCAGAGGTCTAGTGCTACAAACAGTTAACTAGTGACTTGTACCATTGTTGATAATGTGATACCAATTATATCTATGCTAAATAATTTTAATTTATTTACTGATTTATGATTTTAAAAATATAATAGTAAATATTCGGACATGTTGACATTTTTATATTTTTCAGAGTTCGGGAAGGAGTCAAGTTTAGCTCTCAATGATATGACAGCCGAGGAAGTACTGAAATCGATGGAAACTTTGGCAAAGCGATGAAGACCTCGTGTATTTTATATGTTTTGTAAATAATGTGAAACTAGAGCTGAGACATTGAACCTACATGTATGATGTATACGTGTGGCATTTATAGTGAACAGTTGTGTATTGTCAGAGGTCTGGATGAAGTGATAATAATAAAGAGAATTATGTGAATCTTTATATGTTTGTTGTTGATATCTTAAGTAATAGTAATGCTATTTTAAAAAATAATTGTCCAAGTTGGTTAAAGTGCATTCTCACAGTGCGATTTGTATGAACAACTTGCAGATAAACTTGTATCATTAATTTGTAGTATCAACTTGCCATCATTAAAAATTGAATTGAATGTAATGGTTGAGATAATTCAACAAAATAAGTGGAAAGCATACAGTGCGATAATGAGCTTTAATCTATATTTATTGAAAATTTATATGTTAATATTATAATATTAATGGGCTAGACATTATCAAAGGGAAGGATTATTGCCATAAGTTGTAATAATTAACAATGAGAAAATGCTGATAAAGAATTTATACATTTCATTTAAATAATATTTGGAAATGAGTATACATCAATGTACATGAGGTATGGCTTTCGCAGGGTAGATGTCAACAGTCTCGAGTTTTCAAATCTGGATTTAGGAAAAAAGATTACTGAATATATGAAGTCGTATCACAACCACAGGAAATACTGTGTGACTGCAGTGCATGATATCCATGTCTGTTTGGAAGGTGCAGAGTAAAGAACTTACCATCAACCATAGCTTGTCCTGTGCTCTAGCAACAAGATCTAAAGACACCCAGTTTGCCAGTTGAAGCCTTTGTCATACGGAATGTTTAGTATGCAAAGTATGCACAGAAATCCAATCTGGATCATTTGCATGCAGCTGAAATATCTCCAGCATGGATATCAAGTTTCAAAATTATAGCTATGTACTGATCATAAGAAATGGTATTTGTTTTCAATATATGGCCCTCTTGGCTGCCTTGACGTAAATGGAATTTGACCGAGGGTGATCATTATTATACTAGTATGAAAAATTAAATTTGTTGTGCTGTTGTGAAACGAACCATGAAGCCACCGGTTATTATCAGCTCATTAATTATTGATAATCATTATTAGCTATAGAGAAAGAAATCAACTATAAAGTAAAAAGTTAATAAAATATTTTATTGTTTTGTAAAAACTTTCGTATTCATAACAAAATATTCAAATTAATGCGCATTATTAAAATTATAAAAACTAAAAGAAAATAGATATTGTGATTTTGATATTTTACGTGCGCATTTCATATTCGTTTCATAATTTAGTCTACCTTTTATATTAACCAATATGTCAGCTCCCGTGTAACACGTGAATGCATGGTGATGTTTGGTATTTAAGAAGTAATATTCTCTTGAATCTTTCTCCAATCGGAAATCTATTTGTATGCCGATATTTTATATATATTTACTCATCTAATTATTGCTAATTTTATCATGAACCACCTATGTTAATTGTGACGAATGGAACCTGTAAACAAACAGAAAAGGTGCTCAATGTTCGTGTCAAACCAGGAGATGATTAAAACCAGCTGATTAATATTAGATATGAATCCTTGTTCATAATTAACTTGAACTGGGTTAGAAATATTTCCAAATTATTATTAGGCCTGGCTATCGATATAGCTGTTACTAAATAGTGCCCCGTTTACTATTTTGCTCTCTAAATGGCACCCTTTAGCTACAGAGGATTGCAGTAATATGCATCAACAAAAGTACGCACTAGATCTCAATGCACTGGATTAATCACTACATCTGGCATAAATAAATGGGGCAGAACAAAATCCAGCTAGGAATGGATTCACTAACCATTATACTTCATGTCTCCATGCATATTTCCAAAGAAAAAGATTGTTTTCACATAGTATTTTATGAAATTCCTCACCGATCACGCTCATCAACTCACGCTATCTTGCTAACTGTATTGTATTTCCATCCCACACGCCATTATTTTTCTAAGCAACTAGATTAAAGTGCGATGAAAACAGTGAACACAGCAATCTCTTAAAAGCACATCTGTACGTTGGCCATGTTTATGCTTTGAGTATAGCCATGCATTATCACTACCTGTACATAAACAGGGCCAAATATGTAGGAACTTGCATACACACGTTGAAACTAAGAGTATTTTACATTTTCTACATTTATGAATTGAAGACCATCAAGAAAGATCTTGGCTGATTCATCACAATGGAAGACCAGTGGAAGAAATTCTCGGCTGTTCTCAGTGAGAACACATTAAAAGCTGTGAAGGCTCTCCACTTCAAAAGAATGACGCCAGTGCAGGTTTGTTGCTGTTACTGAACATCACAAGCTCGTAATTTATTAATAGTGCTAGAGCAATTAATTGTATAATTCCTCAAAATTTTCATAATCGAAAATATGCATATATTATGACATTGAAATTAAGACAGTTATTACAATCCATAACTATCCTAATAATTCAAACCCTCTGAACCTAATTTTGTTTTCAAATTGTAATTTTCCTATTATTTAAAGGTAATGTTTATCTTGCATGAGTAGGCACAGTATAGTCTGTCCATAACTCTTCATTAATCACATCATTTTTTATTATTATTAGCATTTGGAGATAGAATAGTCTGGTCTTAAGTTGTATCATGTCAGATTGTTCTAATATTCAAGATTGTGGAGTTAAAACAATGTCATGTGCCGAAAACACCTTTATTTTGTAATTTTGAAGCTGAAACTCAGTGGGGACATAGAACATGGGACTAATTTTACCAATATATAGAGAATCTCTACGACTTGTTGATAACGCATTTTGATACAAGTGTATCTTGCACACGATTATGATCAATCTTCCAATTGCTTTTAACCTACTATTTATGATTAGCCCCAATGACTGCAGTACACCAGGCATCTTGTGAAATATATTTATTTAAATCTATTATGAATTAGTCGATTCATTTGAATTATTAAGATACATTCTAATAGTACTAGTAGACTAGGAATAATAATAGTGTGTGTGTGTGTGTGTGTGTGTGTGTGTGTGTCTGCGTGCGTGCATGCATGTGTGAGTGTGTGTTTGTATCTGCGTGCATGTGTGTATGTGTAAGATAGTGATATCAATGTTTTGGTCAATTCTGGAATTTCATTGCGTATTTGTGAAAGATTCATGCAGCAATGTTAATCAATTAATAAATAACTTTTATATTTTTATATAATCTATAACCGATTGTTAAATGAAACTTATTATTTTGATAGAGTGCATGTATCCCACAATTCCTACACAATAAGGATGTGGCAGTGGAGGCGGTGACAGGAAGTGGTAAAACTCTAGCATTTCTGCTGCCACTGTTGGAGATCCTCAGGAAGAGGGAGTCGCCGTTGAAACCAATGGAGGTGAGCGAGGGAGAGCGACTAGTTTAATACGACATCATTTAGAGCAGTAATAATGTGCGCATTTATATGTGTTATTTCCATGCTCAAAACCACGCTCATTATGCTACGTTATTACCCTGGTCAGCGCTATGGATGTTGTGGGTTTCCTACTGCTTTAAACTGACAAGTTGTGATACAAGTGAAAGAATTTTGAAAGCGTCTCTAAACCCCAATTAAAAATTAAAAAACACTACAGTATGAAGCATATAATCTGGAATGGTCATCTAAGGCCCATTTCCCAACCCAAGGAAATATATATGACTGGTTAACCATCTCCCTGCTGGAATGGGCATGGGCACAGCTCTTTCGGGCATCCCTGGTTGCCACCAGCATGGAGAGGGTTCATTGTATTTCCCTCTGCAATGTAAGGAGCCAGCAGTGATTAAGAGAATTATTCACGTGTCATTTAGTTGTTTTGTTCTGTTCCCATGTAGCGTGTGCTCATTGGTTGTGTGTTCTGTCAATCTGTTCCCAGGTGGGAGGTGTTATCCTGACCCCGACCCGAGAACTGGCGATCCAGATCAACGAAGTCCTGTCTCACTTCCTGGAGTATTTCCCACAATTCTCCTCTGTGTTGTTCATAGGAGGCGCTAACGTTTCTGACGACATTGAGAAGTTCTTGTCACAAGGGTAGGTGTACTCTCTCACTCACATGATTTTACGTTGTGAAGTTCTAACAGTCGGAGCCCTAGTTCTACCAATGTGAAGAAAATTAAAGTGAATTCCACTGTAGAAGATGGAGGGTTAAACATGAAATAGATATAATTTAGCTATAAATAGACCAGTTTGATGTGTTTGAAAAAAAATGGAAAGTATTCTTATCCTGACTTTAGAGCTTAAATGTTTATTAATGACTGAAATTATTATTGTTATTGGATATTGATTCAAATATTTAAATTTAGGATGTATGTTAATTATTGTTTATTAAGCAATTATTTTAGATTGAATTTAGCTATAGGTAGATTAGATTTATATACATTTATTGAACAATGGAAATTATTCTTCTATAGCTAAAATTTTAATTGATAACTGAAATTAATGTTGTGATTGAATATTGGTCCAAATTAGTTACTGTTGATAAAGCATTTATTTCAGATTGTATTTTCGTCACGTATGGGTGAAAGATTCCTGCTGTGACGTATAATCACTCACTCACTCAGATTTTACTTGCATTTCATGTAATTATGGTCATTGTATTATTTCCAACTCGGGTAGCCTGTATACAATGTTTGCGTTTTCAGTGGTAACATCGTCATAGCGACCCCAGGCAGGATGGAGGACATGTTCACCAGGAAACAAGGCGGCTTCAATTTGGCCGCTAGCGTCAAGGCCTTGGTGACTATTCTGATATAACTGATAATTTTCCCACTGCGATGTAGAGCCATTATTCACTCAGTTCATGAGAATCCCTGTTAGTTTTTTCACCAATGAATTTTCTTGAGCGTTGTGAATGGAAATTAAAAATATATATGCTCTGATACACACCATGCATGCACACACACACTAACACACATGCGCACACACACTAACACACATGCACACACACACTAACACACATGCACACATACACTAAACACACATCCGCACACACACTAACACACATGCACACACACACGCACACACACACACCAGTATATACTGAACTCGTATGTTTATGAAACATGTGATCTTGTTGGTCACAAACGGGTGGGAAATTTACTCAGTCAGTGAATTTAAACACATATTTACTTGGTTAATTTTACTGAATGCAAAGATCAACTTGAAGTTTTCTGGTAAAATGTTTAGTAGAATGGACGGTGTGTATCTCTCATCTTGTTGATTACATTTCCATGTTTTGTGTTGCAGGAGGTGTTAGTATTGGATGAAGCCGATCGATTGCTGGATATGGGTTTTGAGGCCAGGTAAATTTTACTTATAATATTTTTTAAAGTGTTATTTAATTGTATTAAAAATATTATTTCAATGTATCGATGGCTGAATATTTTTTGTAAATTAGGTATATTTTACTGGTGATGCAAAGCTGTGTTTTTTTACATCCATAGAATGTTTCAATAATATCATAAGTCTGTGTGTGTTTCTGGCTACATACCTGTTATTTGACGTAAACGTCGTCCGTTTTCAGTCTCAACACCATCCTGAGTTACCTGCCCAAGCAGCGCCGCACGGGTCTGTTCTCGGCCACACAGACGGAGGAGGTGGAGTGTTTGATCAGGGCAGGACTACGGAACCCACTCAGGATCACCGTCAAGGAGAAGGCAACGTCAGCAGCGCCCGAGTCAGCACAGCGCACCCCACTGACACTGCAGAACTTCTACATGGTGGGTGCGCGAGGTTGTCTCCCCTGGCCGACTGAAATGCTTCTCTCACAAACTCACTCACAAGCATCTACCTCCTATATTAACTCTAGTCATAAATTTCCTCACATACTTATTCAGTATTTCACAAGACACTCAGACCTCTATGTATAGTGTAACCCAACTTTCTTAATGGTTACATGTAAAATATCAATAACGGCAGCACCTGAATAAATTGATACCACTCATGGAGGTTCTGGGTATAATGTATGAGGGGGGGCACCAAATATCAAGTGCTGAGAATACTTTTGCCCAAGCCCCACATATGGGGATTTTTTTTTCTGAGACTATGGGTTGTACCGATTCAGAAAAAAAAAAAATTTAAAAAGAAATTCCATTACTTTTTTCCCACAAACGTTAAAATTAGCAGTTATACTCCCATACTATTCAGAACTCACTCACAAGCTCACACACATCACTCCTCCGCTCACTCGCTCCACGACACTCACCTCTGTTCCAGATCGTGGAGGCCGATGAGAAGTTGAACCAGCTGATAGACTTCCTCCAACGCCGCCGCCGAGAGAAGGTCATGGTGTTCTTCAGCACGTGTGCTGGTGTCGACTACTTCTCCCTCGCACTGCAACAGTGAGTTGCCATTGGATTGACGAAATCTCCAAATATATCTCTTATATCACAGCAATAGCTAATAATAGTAATGATGACAATGTGTTTATATAATGCGTCAAATCCATGCATATTACTCAGGTCGCTACAATGTGGGAATTAATATATACAAAACTATATGTACTTATTGAAGCGGACGTATTCATGTACGATGTAATTAATACTAACGAATGAAAAACACAACACAGAAGGTACGATTGAATAATTTAATTAAATGATGTAATTAAAAATTAATTAAACGTAAAAATATATTCTAGTATTAGTCTACTTTTACCACTCGAGGGAAACGTTACAAGCGGCAATCACCACTCGAGTAAAACATTATAAGCGGCAATCAACTCCGACCTCGTTTTGCAATCAAGTGATGCAATGACTAGTATAATGGTCCCGGTAAATCAAGCAATCTAATAATGTATGTCTACTATTTCATTGTTACTCGTGTTTATCTATCAAACAATCATTTAATTAGCTTGAGAATGTATTTCCTGTCGATGAATCCGACTTGTTTCTTCTCAATTATTAAATTTGCACGAAATTTTTGTCCGCGAAATAAAAGTCTTACAGTATATGAAAACACTGGAAGAATTTAAGCATCGTAACTGTTAAAAGGTATTGCATTGTGTATAGATGAAATATTCCCACAGCAATGTAAAGAATTAACTCGATCAACATATGTATTGTGTGATGTCAATCGTTGAATTGCTGAGCATTGTTTTTGTATTTGTTTCTATTTCCAGGTTGCTGAAAAAATTTACCATTCTCTCAATACATGGCAAAATGAAACAGAAAAGGAATAAGATATTTTCGAATTTCCGCAAAATGGATAGGTATGTCTGCTTTCAAGTAAATGGATGTTTTTATCTTAAGTTCAGACATTCATACATTGGAATGTAATCCACTGATTGAGAATAATGTCCTACAAGTTAAAATGTATCATTTATACTATTTAGCTTTTATTCCCATTGATACATATCTATTGGGGTGGGCTGTAGCACAGTGGTAGATCGGAATGGAGCGTATGGTTCCGAGTTTGAACCTTCTCTGGTGATGCAGCATCAATGTTTATAGCAGATGTTTTGTTGTACAACTCGCTGATGGTTATTTCCAGCGGAGTGCTGATGTGCACGGATGTCATGGCACGAGGTGTGGATATCCCTGAAGTCCATTGGGTCATTCAGTATGATCCACCGAGCTCCGCAAGGTAGATAACTCTTGTCATTCTGGCTATAACGGTTTATAATTGAGATTCCTTTGATATATAAAATTCTTCCCTGCAAGCAAGGAAATGTTCTTTAATATTCAAAGCTTGCAGATCTATATTTTAATGTATCTACCATTCTTGCTCTGGTCATTGCATATGGGTGAAATATTCCTCTAACAAAAGAAAGCAATAAATCTATCGATGTTGCTGTGTGGTATCTTGGTTTATCACCTAATACTATGTCTGTGCAGTAGATATATCGCTTGTGAGAGATCCGCGATATCTACAGGCGATATCTACTGCTGTAGATATCGTTTGACCCAATTAGTGGTTTATTTGATTGTTCTACCATTGTGATGTCATTGCTGTAGATATCACTTGACCCAATTATTTGATTGTTCTACCATTGTGATATCATCACTACCATTGTGATGTCACAGTGCAAATGCACAGCAGTTTAAACATTGATTTCACAGTTCAATCTTTATGATGTGTCATTTTTCTTCTTAAATGACTTGAAAATTATATTGTGTGATAAATAGAATCTCACCCTCGTGTCTTGGAATATCAACTATACAGCAAAGCCTTGGACTTAATATCATTCACAACTCATGTTGATATAGTTGATATTCCAAGACACTTGGGTGCGATTCTCTATCACCTGCAGCCATTATGCCATGTATGTTATCATAATGGACTACGCAATGCATGTATTACTTTTTGAAGATGACAATATCCATTGTTGTCAATGTGAGTGAATAATTTTATTCCTGAAATTGAGCACGGAAAGCCATTATATGTACTGTATGTTAATTTAATATTCTTTGCATTTATAACTCCATTTCGGTCCAAAAGTACCACTTATTCTGGGATTATATGCATTTTAACTGATATTTTCAGTGCCTTTGTCCATCGTTGTGGACGCACGGCTCGGATCGGGAAGACGGGGAACGCGCTGGTGATGTTACAACCAGCTGAAGACACGTACATCAGCTTTATCAAGATCAACCAGAAGGTCAGGGACAAAAAAGGGAAATATCTCTAATCATCAGGCTTTCTATCCTTGGTGTTTCATTTTGGGGAAAAAAAGTACATGAAGCATGAATGTGAATATTTTTTTTCTTGAGATGGGGAATTATAAACTTTTGTCAATGTATTTTTTTCAAATTTTGTCTTTCTTTTCTGAAGAAATTAACTTGTGTTCAGTGTTATTCTAGTACTTTTGGGGATTATCAAGTTTTGTTGATTTCTCTTTTGAAGAAATTAGCTTGTGTTCAGTGTTATTGTATTTCTCTGTGTAGTGAATTGGAACATTTTATGTCCCTTCTCATAGGTACCATTGGAGTTGATGGAGAAGACGGAATCTGTGGAGAATTCTCTCCCTAGCCTACAGGCACTCTCAATGAAAGACAGGTTGATAATTTAAATTTTAACTTTAAAAATTAAAGCAGCTTTTATTTATCGCCATAAAATAGCCACGGAACCCTTTCATGGAAATCTCATATGAGCACCAAAAGTTATGCCCCTTTCATTTAGATTTAAAATACAGTGGAAACCTTGGCATAACGCCCTTCACTACATTGCGGAATCGCTTAAACCACAGGGTCAACCATGGACCCCAATTTTTAGTCTAAAATATTGGGGTGGCTGCTGTGTGTGGTAAAAAAAAATGGGACTAGCTGAAAAAAAGAATTCTCGGAAATTCGCTGCATAACTACAACTACAAGAGATTTATTTTTCGTAGCACAAATAATCATTGTGAAAATACCATGCAATAAAGACGTATTGAAGTGTACTATAGGTATTACATAAGTGTCAATCTAAAGAATATCACTCAGTTACGGCAATCAGCGTCTATCAGCAGTAGCGGACGAAGGACTAGTTCCCTGCCAATGTTACACAACGAGCATGCGTAGAATAGGCATGGGACCAGTCTGTATACCCTTCTTACCTCAACATATCTAAATACACCAAATAGTTCCAAAATGGCCCTTCTGACCCCCCCAAAAAAACGTGTTGTAACGTACTCAACTGTAAACTCGACTCCGTGCTCACTTGAACATGTCCTCACAGAGTTTCATAATCACTAACATGGCAAAAATCTAGTACTCAAGGATTTGAGTAAGATTCTGAGTTGAGTAAGTGCAATCTTACGACTACTGTGTACAAAGCTCCAAGCACTCTGCATTTTAAATTTTATTTGTAGCCAAAGGAGACGGGTACATTTTACTAACTGCTATGTGGTCCTTTGTTTGCAGGGCGCTGTATGAGAAGGGAATGAGAGCATACGTCTCCTCTGTCCAGTCGTACGCCAAACATGAGTGCAGTATGATCTTCAGAGTTAAAGGTGCAGTCTCTCACTTTTTTCTTCAAATTATTCCATTTAAAAAAAAACATTTTTTAAAAATCTCCCTGATTTTTTACCAACCACTAATTTGTTTTTGTCATCTGTTTTTTTCTTTCAGATATCGACTTTGGGAAGTTAGCAACTGGCTACGGACTTCTGAAGATTCCCAAAATGCCAGAATTGAAGGGCAAGGTCATTCCTAACTTTCAACCGATTCAAATCAATGTTGAAGATATACCTTACAGGTGAGGAGGGTAAGATAGGTTGGGGAGGTATATATTGGTGAGTTTGCGCAAGGTGAGATGGGTTGGTGAGTTTGGGTGAGGTGGATGAGCGAGGTGATGGGTGGTAGCATGGTGGTATAAAATTGGACTGGAACCTGACAACAGTTAATTTCTGTGTAGTTATGTATAGTGCTCCCGCTAGTCTTGGCTGGCTGTAGATTGTTGAAATCACATCTGGACAACTCGGGGTCGAAATTCCACAATTGACGAGGTCCTGTCACATCTACAGAAGTTAACTTTCTGATGCAGTCATGGTAGTATGCGCTACGATCCTTCGTTCGTCAGTACCAGCTGGTGCTTGCAGGAATATGCGAGGCTCAATGCTGGATTTTTGCGCTATACAAATATTTATATATCATATCGTATATCATAAAATATGTACTAGTTGTGAAATGACTTCATTATATTTTATAATAATTACATGTTTTCAAATTGATTTGTATTATAATTACATGTTTTCAGAGACAAGCACAGAGAAAAATTGCGTAAAGAGAAAATCAAAACTGATTCTCAGAAAGAGTGGACACGGAAGAAACCTTTGAGGGTATGTTTTATGTACAGTGATGTCCCTTGGCTGTTATTAATCTCTAGAAAATAATACACTAATTAATTCATTCATTCTAGATAATAGTAATAATTGATATTAATGGTGCATCAGATACATCCCATAACAGCTTATGTAAACCGCTTCATTATATACCCCCTGTCAATGGATCTATGTGCACTCAGAATTCTGTGTCAACTTCCTGGTGAGGATAATGATGATGATATTGATGCTATGTTATTATACAGTAATTGCCTCCCTTTGTTCATCTGCATTACATTTGGGACAATTTAGATTATTTACTCTGGTATTTTTCAGCCTTCTGAACATAATATCACTGAAATACTGCAATAAACTTTAATAACTTTGCATATCTCCTCCAATGAACTTGTTATCTGACTCGCTCGACTTTTCTTTCAGTCTGTACCGTGGTCTAAGCAGAAGGAGAAGCTGGACAAGAGGAAAGATAGGAAGGAGAAGAAGCTCCGTGCACAGAAGAGGAAGATGCAGGAAGCTGACAATATACACACAGCCGAAGAGCTCGAAGATCTCGGGTCAGACCTGAGATTGATGAAGAAATTGAAGAAGGGAAAGGTTAGTCTGTGGTGTCAGTCTTGAAAATATGGGAGCCATCTTTAAATATGGAGCCATCTTGAATATATGGGAGCCATCTTGAAAATTTGGCAGGCATGTTAATAATAATAATAATGGCAATTATATGGTACATTATTGAAAAGCAATAGAAGTATGAGAAGTGGAACATATAAAACATGAAATTATCATTGAAAATATTCAAATTTTTCTTTTGTTTTTAATTCTAAATTTATGATTAGGTCTGTATGACTTGTATGACCATTTGGCAGCTTATTGGAAACATTGATGCTGATTTTTGCATTTCATTATGGCTGTGTGGGATTTTAGTGCCATGTTATGCATTATAGCAATCAATTGTGCAAGGATTTAGATGTCTTTGGCACTTATAGTTCATTTCATGCTTTCATCAGTAGTATGCTAGAATTGTGATTGTTGAAACAACAGTTCACTTGCTCACCCATGTAATTGTATTTTTAATTTCAGATATCCAAACTAGATTTCGACAAGGAAATCGGAGACCTAAATACCGATGATATTGCTTCTAACAAATGACAATGTAACTGATACTATTTGGTTTCCATGAAAGAAGAGTTCCATTTAAACTGGATTTCCTTGTGTAAAGATCCAGATAAGATTGTGATGTTTGCTTCTACATCATCACCAGAGATGTTCAACGGACCCATTCTTGTCGGAATTTCGAAGCACTATGCAATTGACATGCATATTTTGGGCAAATGCTTCATCTTCACCCTGCTGGAGCAATGAAGAATTTTTTCTCCATAGGGCATCTCCAGTTGACTGTAGCATGAAGAAGGTTAAAACACTGGACATTGCGTGATGCCCACAACCCAGGCTCGTTTTCTGCTGAAATCACAGTTGTCTGTTGCTATGTCTGATACATACATAGCCGACCATCTCATTGGTGTCATTGAGGTGCTACAAGATTAGAGCTATGTCTGTTCTACGGTTTGAAGAATCTGTCTCAAACAAGACTTGGAACAAAACAAGAACTGGAACAAAACCGGGACCATGTATGGAGATAAACTCATTTCGGACAGACTGACCTACCATGGCATTTTGTCTTGGTAGACTTGTGTATGAATGAAAACTTTGATGAAGCAGACATGTGATACATTGGAATAAATAAACATTTGTTATAATTTTTATTCTTCAATGGAGAGTGTGGGGCAAGTGGGTGCAAATAAATACAAAAGTATTATATTACAATGTATACCTCGTGTCTCGTCCTTTATTGGTCGCAACTTTAACAAGTTTAATAGCAAGAGGAAACCTGTCACACCAAAAGCACATAGTACTGCAGTAACCCGGCTGGTACTGATGATCAACATTTAATACATAACAAAAAATGTCATGACTTGTCAGTTTTTATTTCCAGTAAAACTTGTACAAACTCATACAGTACAAATACAAAGTGGTCAGCAACATCAGGAAAACTGTGAACATCATAAATCACCAGCAAAACATTGCATACACGCACATCACTATTCAATTCACACAGCAGAACCCATCCGGAAGCATTTACAGGTTGCCAGGCAATGGACCCAGAGTACAAAAGTACCATGGATACAAGGCTCAAATAAAAACTTGTCGACAGTTGTGGATATACACATGTCTCAGTTTGTCTCGTGAACATTAAAAAATGTTCATATTGCAACTTTTCGAAAAGAAAGGCAGGTATAACAATAGCTTACTAATTCAGCTCAGCAAATTTATCTCAATTTCCAGCTGCACTTGTCAACATTATTTATCAACAACGATACTAATACTCATACAATAGGAAGCAGTACGGACATATCTTAAAGTATAAAATGTGTTGTTAAAGAGAAACTTGCGTTGAAAAAGGCACAATCTGTTGAAGTTCTAGTAAAATTGCTACACACATTCCATTTCTTAAACTGCCAGAATAATCACTACCACAGTGCTGTCTTGATGACAAATGCAAATCTGAAGACGGATGATATTAATATGGGACTAATAATTATGGAGTTTAATGTCGCTGCAGGAATCTTCACCCATTTGCGACAATATACGGGACTGAAATCTGATATGTAATTTGTCTTTCGCACCATTGATTTTCCCAATGTAAATGCTAAACGGAATATTGTTAATTAATGTACAGAACATGTGTAAAAGTAATAAATAATACTGAACATGACAATATTTGTGTATGTAAATGCACTATATATATCGAAAAGTGTCACTGTGACCTTGCAGATGAACTACAAATATTTTACTATCAACTTGTGTCTTGGACACATTCTTCAAAACAAAACGAATAATTTCTAATAAATAATTGTGATTTCTCTCCATAAAAAAAAATACAACCATGCACAAACAGTATGAAAAACAATCCATTTTAAATATGATTGTCAAGAAAACAATATACCAGTATCGGTGTGTGTATAAATAAAAAAACAATGAGCTATGACACCCTTGACATGTATTTTACTTCGCTATTTGATAAACAGTTATCCATGTAAAAATTAAAATTGTATCATTCAAAATGAATTCTAACGATTGATTTTGGTTGGGAATTCTGAGAACACTGGGCATATACTAAATAGCTATCCAAAAATCTTAACCCATAATTTATTTGTGAATATATTAATAATGACAACTGCAAAGTACACTTTCAAAACGGCTGCCATTGCAGTAATATTTGAATTCAGGTACTGATCCTCTTAAGTGGTTTCAGCTTGATCCAATTATGACAATATCAAAAGTCCAAAGTCGTAATCAGAACTGAATATATGATCAATGTAAACATACAAACTCAAAAAAATGCCCTATTGAAAACATTCAAACAAATCACACTTGACTACATTGAATAACATCATTATCATAATGTAAACATCACATTGTCAATGCAAAATCAATAGCATATGCATTGAAATTCATCAACACGAACTGAATATATCAGATATACAAGCAGTTTATTAAATATCAATATTTTGACTAGATTTACATGTAAAATAATTTAGCAATTGCTATTTATACTTTTACTTATTTGACATGCATTTAACATTCCTCTTGCTTAGGACAACTGTGGGTGCCAATTATCAACCCAGTATGGAGAAGGCAAAAGGGTGAGAGTGAGAAGAGAATAGAGAGAGCAGAGCAGCTGGAAAATCCATAATATAGATCATATTAAAACATGAACATAAAAACAACATACTGGTAATGATATTCTATCGTTGCCCAGCAATGACAGGATTATTTTATTTATTTTACTATATTTAATTGGGGTTTAGATACACTTTCAAGATTATTTCACTTATATCACGGCTTTTCAGTTTAGGCCAGGAGGAAACCCACAACATTTGTAGTGCTGCATGTTGCAGTAAGTCTGCAAGCACTGGCTGGTACTGTATCTGACTGTACTGTCAGACTGTACTATCTGACTGTACTGACTGGCAAGTACTGCAAGTACTGACAAACCAACGATGATAACTACATTGTCATGGTACAGATGGCACATCCTATCAAGGTAACTTTTCTAACTTTTGCAAACACCGATGCTGGGCTCCTGGGACCTTTGCCCCGAAGTCTAAACATTCTACCCACATACCACACACCCCTTTGAAATAAAATTAATTAACATTCAAATTTTTGCCTGGATACAATACCTACTGATTGAACACACGTGTTATTGCCGATTTCACATGTTGCCGTATTGAGAAGGAAAAAAACATCAATAATAAGATATCTGATGAATTGTAATATACTTGGCAGGGTTACATTGTTGCAAGTAATCATATTTATTTATCTCATTGGTTGACAATTATCGATTATTATTTTGGGGCATATATTCAGCATAAAATATGGCACCAAAACATCACAAAATTGACAACATATACTTTAGAACCAATACTGACTAGCATTCTTAAATTAAACAGGCAGCAATCATGAAACTTAAGGCCTTTTCCCAATATTAATCACTATATAATCTTGGTACTTTCTCATTACTAATTATAACTAATAAAAATGATTAATTAATCTGTACTCTCTCACTACTACTAACTACTTAATCTGTACTTTCTCATAACTAATCTTGTCGTGTATTGGTGAAAGATTCCCGCTGTGACGTAAACCAACAACTCGCTCACTTATAACTAATCACAAATTAATTACTAATAAACTTGTCCTTTCCCATTACCATCAATCTGTAGTAATTAATAATCACAAATCAATATGTTGGTTTTTTAAAATTAATTAATCAATATTTAGTGATTAATCACTAATCAGAGTACTTTCCCATTTCTAATCATACCAATCAATCTGTATCTTCTCATTACTAATAAAAATTCTGTACTCTTTTAGCACATCAAGTAATCACTAATCAATTATCTACTATTCACTAATTGGTAGTTTCTCGGCGATGAGACACCAGTTGGCGTGGTCAAGGAATGTGTCAGTGATGTCCAGCTTGGCGATGTTTCCTCTGACCATTTCGTTCAGCTCACCCTCCTTGAACACGTGGTAGTATCGACACAAATCAGCGTTGTTGCCACCGCCAACGCTGCTACTGTCATTAAGATACAGGGAGCCACTGCTACTGCTACGATTATACAGACGGTTCGACGAAACGCCCGACCTTGGAATAATTTGTGAGCCAGAAATCAGAGTTTGTCGGAGGTCAAGGTCGTTGGTACGTTGGCAAGACTCTGGGGGTATGTCATGTGGGACAGTCGATTTCGTTGCTTTTGTCACTTGCGAGAGTTGACCTTGAGAGTGCCAGTGACCTCTATGCAGGCCAATGAGCTTCAAGGATCTCGATGTGACCTCGTTTGTGGAAGTACTTTTCACCATGCAGCCATTTTGTGGAGGAGTCTTTCTTCCTGTTGACAACCATGGACTAGAACATTCTTTGGGGGATTCTCTGGACATCTGGCATGCCGCGTCTTTACCAGCTCCATTCAGCTGCTTAGTAATGCTCCCATCAAGCAGGTCAGGCATGCTTAAACAATTTTCTGCATGGAAACCGTTACCATTTGAATGGGTCCCATTAGAAAACGGCTTAATGGGTTCATACCTTAAGCTGCTCTGGGGGAACTCTCTTACTGCGAAGTCTGGAAAATCGGAGAAGTCATTTTCTGGAGGACTAATACCATTCTGAGAGGAATCAATCCTGTTGGAGGACTTCTTATTGGGTGTCACCAGTTCCTGAATACTTTGCTTAAACTTGTGTAATAGGCCAAGTTTTGAACCAATCAATGAGGACTGGTGGTTTCCGTGACGATGGCCGTCAACTGGAACCGCGGCCAAGGTTACATTTTCCTGGCGGCTATGAGGCATCAAAGGCAATGTGGAAGGAACACAGGCACGCTGGGGTTTCCAGGCAACGGTGGAACTGCCGAAATCTATGACAGACGTTGGTCGGATGTTGGCGCTTGCTGTTGATGAACCAGCTTCAGCTGGGGTCTTCTTCCTGAAGCTGTATTTCGACGCAGGCAGGAGGGTTTTCTCAGAGAGTTCTTTGAGACAGGCTTCTATTCGGCGACATTCATGGACTAAACTGTTCCTTGGGTGACGGTCATCCTGGCAACTGTCTCCAGATGGATGGATTCCATTCTGCGGGATGTCGACCTCGAACACGTCATCAGCAAAGCTTGACAAGTCGTCAAAAGAAGAGTTCCTGCAGATAACCATTATTCAATTACATGATGAATTAAAAATCAAGATTGATTATATGAGTAGATATGTTAAATGTAGGTCTTACCCAACACCAGAGCTACGAGAAAAGTAATTGTGAAATCTGTCCAATAAAAATACACAAACATTGTCTGCTGGCCCCCGTTCCACAGAATGATCGTAGCCCTACGAGAGTCGTAACTTCTATAAATGTATACTCTTGTAGTGCTGCGATTGATCTGTGGAATGAGGGCCTGGAGTTGTTTATATGTAAAATATTCCCTCTGCAATGTAAATTCAATCAATCTGCTGGAGTTTGTGATGTCGCGACACGTACCTGTTGCCAGATCTGAGACTGTCAGAGGGACTGTCCTGTGTCAAAGAGAAGCTCCGTAGTGAGGCTGTGTCGTCGTCGCTCACGGAGCTGGTGCTGTCCAAGTCGGAGTAGGACCCGCGACACAGACGGCGGGACATCGAGGACGGCTTGTGCCACGGGACCAACACGTCCTGACTCTCAAACTGCAATACAATAATTAATGACTAGGACTATAAGACGTTTATATAATGGGAACACAAATCAAACTGTAACACAGCAATAGTGAAAGATTTTGATAGCGACACAAGTCACATGTGACAATCAAAAAAGAATTTCGATACGGTATGTTGCGAGCAAAAAGTGGGTCAATATGGAGGTCAAGATGCACAAAGGTCAGAGGTCAAGGTTGATGTGGAAAAGAATCCAAGCTGAAGCAAGATCGAAGAGCACCAGATATGTTTCAAATCTTATCCAGTGATAAAAATTGGCATGTTCTGTACTGCAACCACTGAGTGATAAATCTGACCAAGAACATAATAATATTAATAATAATGTATGTTTATATCATGCCAGACTCCATGCACAAAGTGCGTACTCAAACTGCTACACTATTGTTACCTTGGTCATTGGACCAGTGTGCAATCATACCTTCTCAACTCCCTGGGAAGTATACAACCTATGCCTATACAATGTTTACAATTAATGCTCAAGATAGTCTGACTACTACTAAAAATTTAATATGTCATTAAAAAAAGTAATGTTTTTATTGCTGCTCAGTCTTACCCGTCTATGTTTCTGTTCGAAAGCCCAGACGTACACCATGAGTTTTCCACCAGGGGAGAGAACTCTTGTGAGCTCCTTCAGAGCCTGAATGCGACGACGTTTGGATGAGAAGTGATGAAGGACTCCGATCGAGATAACCGCGTCGAAAATACTGTCTCGATACGGAAGGTGAAGGTTGTCGGCAGAGATTACTTCACGGCCATTTTCACTGGCGTGTTGAACGAATGGCTGGCAGATATCGGAGCCAATCTTATAAATGCTGTTGTTGACTTTCAAGTAACGGCCATTTCCACAACCTGCGATGACAAAATTGCATTCAAATATTGTAATGAAATCATCAACATGCTACAACAAATTTATCTTGTTGACATGTTTCAATCCAACTGTAAAAGAATTAAAACATTTATCGAAAATGCACATCAGCATTCATTTATATCAAGTAAACATGATTAACCTTGATAAACAAAAGTCTACTCACGATGTCTGAGGCCACATGTTGCCCTAGTCATCGCTAATTACTTGGCTTTATCCTATTTCAATTGGTCTTTACAACTAGTTGCATTCGTAATCGCTGGTGAGCACGTTATGGTAGTTCTTTTGTTCATTATGTGAGTGAATATTTCCCCCCCCCCATTTATTGGGGGGGTGGCAAATGCGCATAATTTAATTCCCACGAATATATCAATTATAGCATTTTCGCGAAATTTGCTCCTGCTGATAAGAATGTTTTGCATATCTGAGCAAACACCACTTAATTGAAGGGTATGTATATCATGTAAATTGCTTAATTGAGGGATATGTCCAGGATTGGCTAAACATTTGCTGGACACAACTGGACATTGCCTGGTGGTCATCGATCTCACTCACCCACATCGGCCACCAGCGATCCTATGGGAAGACCCTTGAGGAACTGTTTGACCTTTGGCCACGCTTTCTGCTGGAGGTCGGTGAAGTGTGGCGCGATCTGGTCGTACACATCACGGACGTGCTGCCTCTCCATGCTGGAGCCTGCCGAGTGGACCATGACGATGATGATGGCGACGAGAGGTTGATGATGTGGTGATGGAGGTGAACAATGATGGACGTCTGTAGGTGATATGTATCATGTCCACTCCAGCTTGTCGGTGTGTCGGTTACATGTTGATGATTAATCTGCAATGAATTAATACTAGCTATTTAGATTAACTTCGTTATTAAATGGGAAATGTCACCATTAATGTTTTCCATTTTACATTAATTTATGAACATGATGAACCACGTGAAAAATATTGCATCTACAATTTACAAACATAAAACATTTACACAAAATAAAACAGAAGAAAAAAATACTTAGGCCTAATCTGAATTAATATTAAAATTTGGCAATAGCACAGTTCGTTTTCACTAGGTAAATAACCATACAGTTCAACCCAAATATGCCAACTGAATAATATTTTTATTCTTCAGTTCCAAAATACAAGGCATGACTACAACTGCCCATCAAGATGGCCGCTTTCCCTGGGGGATTCTGGGACACAAATCTAGAAATGACAAATGGTGACAAAATCCATTTGCCGAAGTCCTAAGAAATGAGTCGAGTGTAAAATCGGTTATGATCTTCAATCAATGTCCAAATGAGTAAAAGTGTAAGCCACGTCGTTGAAAATATCCGCATGGGGTTTTTTTACGCATCACATGGCTAGTTTATGTGCCAGTCTACTTTACCTTGATTTGTACACAAATAGTCGTCTACAGAACACGAATTTGCGTGAAAACATTATCTACCGTTCGACCGCCGCTTCACTTTTGTGACAGCTGCGTTCGAGCGAACGTTCGTTAGCCGTGAACACTTTCTCTTCGCGCAGCTGTTTCCAAACAAATTATCGATTCATCTGTAGAGTGTATTACATTTCTCTGGAAATTCATTAATCAACACCAAAATTAATCAGTATTGATAAAAAGGCACCTGTTTTTCCATTCTTGGGTAGGTCTACATCTTAAATATGAATATTACTGTATTTCTTCAATTAGGCTGCACGTCCTAATAAAATCACACATCGATTCCACAGTCATAGGGACAAACTATCTATGCATGAATCGGTTTGAAATAGACACAACGGCAGCTATTATTATTATTAGTAGTAGTAGTAGTAGTAGTAGTAGTAGTAGTAG
>JAUTBT010021197.1:0-20961 GCA_032361225.1 Lepetodrilus schrolli
TCTCTCTCTCTCTCTCTCTCTCTCTCTCTCTCTCTCTCTCTCTCTCTCTCTCTCTCTCTCTCTCTCTCTCTGTGCGTTAATACCTATACATTTCAATTAACTTGGTAACTCAGATTACGAATTTCGGACTAAAAAAGGAATGTTAACTATATAACATTAATACACTATGCCTACCACTATCTAATCCTTTGGCTTATAAGCAAAGTTATGTGTCAATTTTGTTTACAATTTAATTCAATGCTATATTCTCTGGTGCATATGTTCCATAGCATTTTGTGTATTTCTTGTTATTGTTGTACTGTGCCTATACCTGCCATTGATAATTCTCTCTCTCTCTCTCTCTCTCTCTCTCTCTCTCTCTCTCTCTCTGCGTTAATACATATACATTTAAATTAAGTTGGTAACTCAGATTACGAATTTCGGACTAAAACAGGAAGTTTGTTGTGATTATATGGGAGGTTATAGTTGACAGTGTAGATAATGCGTGTTCTTAATTGCGGGGATACAGTACATTTACGTACAAAAACTCAAACACATACACTAGGCCTGACGTACTGGCACCGCATTAATCTTATACCGTATACCGGGGTATACATTTTGTCAGCCAAGGCATAATACCATAGATGTACTTTAAATGTTACTATACTATATAGTAGTGTCCTGATATTAAAATATATAAATACATTATTTATTTTTTAATAAAAAAAAAGATAAAATTGAACTGTAAACAAAATACACAATTCCGCATTTATGGAAATTATTGGTATTTTGTAATTCATGTATTCTCAGTTAAGCTTATACTAGTTTTTGCACCATGTGTATACTGTACAACATTTAATACCCTCCTCAGAACACAAATGTGAATCCACGTAGATATTTCCTTGAAACAATAATTTGCATAAATACGTTGTAAATTGTAGCTCAGAAATAATGGTATTCTGTGTCACACCCTGTTCTCACCAAAATACTCCTATTCAAAATATCCCCCTAGAGCAGTTAAGCAAGTCTAAATTACTTGAGAAAGAATTTCAGGGGTTCCTTTCATATAAAATAAATACCGATCAATATAAGTTGTATATTATTGATTTACTTTACCCCTCTCAGACTATGGATAGTCTAAAAGAATGTATTCAATGAACACTAAATGACATATTAACTCAGAGAAAGAAAGTAGATCGTTGGTATGTCAATCATATTTAGCAATCATGAAATACGCTACAAAGATTTGTTTACTATTATTTCCTTTAAACCTGTGCTTATCGCCGTTCATATGTGGATCTCTTAAAGAGGAATACATTTGTGACAATGCAATGGGTTGTTTCTTTTTAGTCTTTGGCCCAACAGAGTAATGCAATACTAGTAAGCCATATAAACCTATAATAGTATAGTCTAACTTAGTCTCTCAGCCATGGGGTTGTACATGCATGCAGTCGTATTTTAGAGATTATTAGCAAGACTTGGACTCCATATCTGACTAATGGAGTATTTTTGTTGCAGATTTTGGTAGAGGGGACCTCCTAGATCACAAAACTGGAGGATGCCACTTGTGCAACCTTTTGTGTGTGCAACTTTTGCAGTTTGGGTATACGACACTAAATAAACTTCAATTTCATCAATTCTAGAGTGTGGATAATAATAATAAATTTTGAAATACAGTATATATCTATTTTGGGGATTTGGGGATTATTTTAAAATATACAAAATTATAATTAGAAAACAAAAAGTGTACAAAAAAACAAAGATGGCCACCAAATTGTCATATTTTGACCAAAAAAATAACGTTTTTGATTCATTTTTGGGTCGGCTGTAACATATTTTTAATTGATGATTTTAATAAAGTGAACCCCCTAGATCACAAAATTGGGTGCGAAAAGAAAGGTTCCTCAAAAGACCCCCCAAGTTGTGAAGTTGTCATACTATCATGACTGAATCAGAAAGGCAAGTTATGATGACATTGATGATAGGTCCCTGTAACAGGTTTGAGTACTACAAACCAAAACTCTCCCATCATTAGTCAACAAAGGCCAAAAGGTATCATTTAACAGAGGACTCTCCAGATCTTCACACTCTGCTTGTCCAGTAAATGTTGCAGCTGCTTGCTTGTATTCTGTTCTTTCATTACTAGTATTACTTTTAAATACTGATAGAACTACTATTAACTAAATGATAGCTGCAATGTCTGTAGAGTGGCAATGCAGTTATCATCCTTGGTCTCGTCAGTACCAGCCGATGTTCGCAGGTTTACTGCAACATTCAGTGCTACGGATGTTGTGGGTTTCCTCCTGCCCTAAACTGACAAGTCGTGATAATAAGTGAAAGAATCTTGAAAGCGACTTAAAACCCCAATAAAAACAAACTACATGATACCTTCTTGCTAATGTAAGCATTGTTGAAGAACTCCAAAAACATATATGATGTTTAATGAGCTTTATTCACAAGAATGATTTGAATTCATGATCCAGCAAGTTCTGTAAAAAAAAATTAAAAAAATACCGAAGAATTGGCATCGAGCCATTGCACATTTGTCTTCAAATCAAGAATTATTATTCTTTCTTCGTAAGATTGTATGCTACCCGATATCTACAAGATTGACAACATGTTCCCAAAGCTATCCTATATGTAACTACATTGTGGAGGAAAATTTGATGATCCAGAAATAGTAAAATCTTCCTCCACGAAGGAATAATGTCATTGCGTATATATATATATATATATACCGGTATATCAAATAGATATATATACACACACAATAGCTTCAGGAACATGGCCTCGGATTGATAAGAAGCATAGTATTAAGTTAACATTATGTACATCAACACCTCCATTCATTGTACTAAGCCATGCATTATTCTGCATGATAATATTTGATAAATATCATTATTCTCAGATTCTAATCGCATCCTGTCATTTCTAAAATTGTTTAGATAGAAAAAGCTACAGCATTTGTAAGAGCACATACTGATCGTGCCGTGCAGCTGTCACACTCCAGTGATTTTATGCTACACTGATTCAGATATTCAGATATCATTCAGATGTCATTAAGACACTTCAGAGGGCAACAAGTAACAAATATTGTCTCATCAAATCTAGCTGATGGTGTGCCATATCTTCGGAAGTGGGTTTCCGATTTGGGATGTTCCCATTTGTACACATTTACAATTGTCCATTCCTTGAATGGCGTCATTCATATTTTCATAATTCTCCATTTTGTGAATAATATCATTCATATCTCTCCTTCTTGCCGCTCTTTCACTGCTTCCTAAAAAAATAAACATTGAAAATTAGGACAATGAACGACAGAAAAAAGTTCCTGAAAAATATAAAACTAACATTGCAAAATATCTCCAAATAAAACTAACATTACAAGATATCTCCAAATAAAACGTAAAACACTAGTTCTCTATCACATCCTTCTAACTTGGATACCAGGCCCCCGTTTCACAACGGCCTCCTAACTACTTAGGAGCTCCTAAAGCAGTCCCAAACGTTGTCACCTCGTACCAAGTGTTTCACGACGACGTCACAAGTCTAATCCCTTCTTTAATCGGCATCTAACTTAGGAGGTGATAAACTGGGTCATAAAGTTAGGAGCTCCTAAATTTAGGAGGCCATTGTGAAACAGGGGCCAGGGCTCTTCTGTATGAAAAGGCGCAACTAAGGTAACCGGAACCCCCACCTTAGCAATGACGTAGCCTATGGCTAAGCTTGGGAGTTACCTTAAGAGTTACGTTGTTTTGTACAGAAGACCACAGTTCCTGATTTCTTGATGCAAACTTAGACACTTAAAAAAATAAGTCTCAACTTTCAGAAAACAAGAATTTGCATTGCTCGAAAATAAAATAATAATTCCAATTCTTAACTCAAAACCGCATCTCAGGAAAAGAAAAGAAGAAACGCAGCTCAGTCAATTTACAATCAATCAGGGCCCCAAGCCAGGTTTAGGGCAAGTAAATCGGCCCCTGGACAAATAAATCAGCGGATTTCTGTGGAAACATGCCACGCCTGTATCAGAGATGAGACAAATATATACTGCACCTCACTGCACCTCACTGCACCTCACTGCACCTCACTGCACCTCACCTTGAACCTCTCCTCCATGAGTGACACCTCGCTGATGAGATCGGTGATGGCGTTGGTGAAGGCCTCCTGCGGACTGTAGTCGGGTGTGGTCTGTATCCTCACCACAAACTTATGCTCCAGTGGGTGGGGGACCTTGTAGCCAGCAAACAGCACCTGAGGATCCTTCAGCAGCTGACTGAAACACCAATATCAAGTCAATGCTCAACAATGCCAGTATCATCATTGATATAACTGAAACACCGAAAATAGGAAAAAACTATGCAAAACAAGTGGTAAAGTTTAAAGTGATATAAGTTCAAACTCTACTGGATATGTATTCATGTTGTTGCAATTTGCATGTTCAACAGGAAATACTTATTACCCAAATGAAAAATTAATAGCCTAGATATGGCTCATTGTATATAGTAGTTACGGGCAAACATGTTACTAAACTTTTTGAGCAGGATTTCATTCTCAAGTTATGTTCATCAATTCCAATACAAAATATGAGTTGAGCATGAAATCACTCAAAAAGGCTTGTAACGTGGCCTGGGGTGGGTGGTGGCAGAGTTGTAGATTGTCAGAATTCTGAGCCAATGGTCTCGTTTGAGCTATGCCCAGATACCGGTATCAATGTTCTTGGAATTACCTTTCAGACATACTGTGCGCTGTGTCTGTCATCTGGTGTCGTTAGTACCAGCTAGTGCTAGAATTGTTACTGCAACCCACAGCAATGGGTTATTGCTGGATATGCTGTCATAAACTGACATGCTGTGATATGAGCAAAATAATCTTGAAAGTGGATCTAAACCTCAATAACCACACACCCACCCCACTACCCAATTTAATAAAACCCGAAACTATATACAATATGCCATATCTAGGCAATTAATTTTTCACTTGGGTAATAAGTATTTCCTGTTCAACATGCAAATTGCAACAACATGAATACATATCCAGTAGAGTTTGATCTTATATCATAAAACTTTAGATGAATGGAGAGCTTTCACAAATACTTTTTCAATTGTTGTTCCTACTTACACTGTAATAAGATTGCCCAATGTGTGGTCTTCTTTGTTGACTGTGAAGAGAGCTGCATTTGGGACCTTGGTGTCTTTCTCTATCTGAATTCTGGAATGATAAAAAAACCCAGGTATGGTAAGTCAGCATTACAGGAGTCATGTTAACCCTGTTTCACCAGACAAACTCTGGCAGTGACTCACAAACATGCATAGCCTTCGGTGGAATCAAAAACTTGCATCAGAAAGAAACAAACAAACAATGATGCAGAAAATTACGTAAAATATGTCATAATGAAGGCATCAGCATTTGTTTTTTCCAATCCGTATTTTTGATTTCTCAATCAGCTGACTACGGGCAGAAGTAGCCAGAGGTTTGCCGATTGGCCCATTGTGGGGGGAATATTTGGAAGAATGGGGTGTTGATGTACGGAATGTTCACTCAGTGGAATACAATTCATGCCGACTTCTTTAAAGTTGAGAGAAGGTGAGAAGCCCAATTGTTTTACATCGTCACATTTGCGTGTGACTGCTGTATAGAAGGCTTATGGCCAGTGTGTGTACATTAGCATAGCAATGACACTACCTGGGGAAAGGTGGATATCAGGGGCCCAGTCCCTTTTATTACTAAATTTGGCCAAATCTTTGTTGCAAAATGTATATCATGATTACACAGACATTGAGGCTACAATTTGCAACCAAAGGAATAAATTTTAATTACTGTTTTTGCGATAATTAATCTGTATTACCTTTTTCAGCGATGTGCTGTTTTGATCAGATTGACAATTCAGAATTTTTGAAACAGCTGATGGAACAGCCTAGAAATTTCCGTGAATAAAATAACTATCATCGCAAAAACAATGATTATGTAGTTGCTAGATGCATATCTATATGTCTGTGCTAACCGTGACCATATCTTGATCTCCGACTCAAGCAAATTGGTCAAATAGAAACGGTCGCTGATCTCCACCTTTGCCGTACCAGACTATAAACATGGGACTAATTTAGCCTTTTCAACTGGCACCATATCTCTTAATCAGCTGTTCATGGTATTGTAAGACATCTATTAACTGCCCTGCGTATGAGCGACAACGAATTTCGGCGATTATGCGAATTTGTCCAATAGGAGATCAAGAGGGACCGTGGCCCTGTTTATGGCCGGGTAGTGATAATGCTTCGCTATACTCACTTTCGTATAGCAAAGCATTATCACTAGCCGGCCATAAACAGGGCCAAGGCCAAGCGGGACCAAGACTTAGTAAGAGAGTAACTAAATTTCGTGGACTTGTGATCGGAGTGCCCGTTTATTATGTTACACGTATTTGTAAAGATCCACCACTAATTGGTCATCAAGATACACATATATCACAGGTCAGTAACAAGCATACTTTTTCTCTCCCTCAAAAAGGAGAAATGTTTCAAAAGTTGGCGGCGCATTCATTTTGCTTTCACGTTTTCCAAACTTCCTGTTTACGATATCAGATCCGCAGAATACCAGTTCCGACGTCAATAATAAAATTAAATCCAAAAAGTAAGCTTAGAAAATATTAATTTGAGTAGATCATAGAAATTGAATAAATACAAAATACATTTTAAATAATGTAAATATCCTTAAGACTATTTCCCCATCGACTATGTATCCAAGGGAAACAACTCTTGCTTTCATAGTCACTTGACACTCGGCGTACATCAAAGAAATGACAGAACTAACTTGCTAATAATCACCAAACTTTGTGGCAGGTGTGTCAATGCATGTGAACACTAACATCAGTAAAACAATAGTCACATTTTCAGTAGGTTATTTCAGATATACCAGTACTCAGATTAGTTCATTTATTACGTGGAGGTGGATGTTTATGTTCTGTCATGCATAACACTAACAGGTTTAGCAGTAACCATAATGACACAGGTTTTGTTAACGTTGATCCAGATCTTTGTATTAGCTACCATCAAATAAGGATCGATACAATTGCGGCAAGTGTTATTATTTTGACCCATGCATGAATCGTGTGCAGTCGGCAAGTAACCAAATTACTATCTAAGCTACTGGTGTAGAATAGATCAACTGAATATTGTGAATATTTGACCGGCTCTAAATCAATGGAGAAATTGCATGTGTATTGATTTCTTTCGGATCGATTGATAAACAATCTGAGCCGGCATTGAGGTGACCATGAAAACATGTATGTATGCATCGGTGTTGTCTCGTTCCGGGGGTACTATTATTACTGTACTTATTGAATGTTGATCATTATGAATTTTAAGGTTACGATTAGCCTGACACGAACAATATGATTTGGATAACCTTTCACATTTTTCATGATTGTTAGGTACAGTGAATCATTAATAGGTCAATAGATGCAATAAATGGCAGCTCACTCTGGGTATTGGCAACACGGATGTTCATCACGAGAAAGTTGTACATAATATGGTGATAGTCACAGTAAGAACACTTGACATTGTTGTTTGGTAGAGTTAACCCTCTCCCTGCTGGATTAGGCACAGACGCTGCTATTTTGGGGCATCTCCGGTTGCCTACAGCATGCAGAGAGTTAAGCTCGTCGTATTGATAACAAATGCATACATGAGAAATTTGCATGGATTTCCAGGCATGTATTTTGGATAATATCTGTGCCCCCAGGTTCCACTAGTAATGTCGTGAACTTTGCATACTACATTCAGTGTCTTTACAAATTATTTTCCTGTAAAACATTATTTTTATGTTTTCATGTCATATAGTCACTGTAAACTTAGGATTTCTTAGACTTTTATCATCTTTACTATAATAGTAAACATGGTAAAAGTCTAAGAAAGCCTAAATTTCCCCTAGTTCTCCAGTTCTCCCTTGATACGTAGCACTAGATAAACTGATAAAAAAAAACTGGTACGAAACTGTTATGTATAGAGGATCTCAGATGAGTGCTCATATTTTACTGAATTTATTAAACGAGTTGGCAAGACTGATATGCGAGGCTCTGCCAAGCATAATATCATTTTTGCAAATGAGTTTAATATTCAGTAATATATGAACATGAATGTGAGATTCTATTCATCACATAACTGTAGAAACTTGTAATATTGAGTTTCAGTCACAAACACTACATAGGTGAATGTCTTGGAACTGGGTAAAAGCATGCAGAAAAAATATAGTTCCAAGTAAATGTGTAAATATTAATAAATGTGTTTGCATATTTAATTGAAGAAATATTTTCACTTTATATTTGACAAATTAAGTCGCAAGAAGAAGCTCTAAAAGAGGTCCAAAAAGACTTTGATATCGCCTATGAATACAATTATAAAAATCCATTGTGTTATTCCATTAGTGAAAATATTTATGTTTATAGCATGGGTTTATTGCACTCCCAGATTCCTATGTTATGGTATGCAATAAATTACAATACAGCATTGGGAATATTAACATGGGCTTATAGGACTAGTATTGGACTAGTGCCAATTTTACCTGCTGAGTCAAATACCAACTGTTTATCTAAGTAATTCTCTCGTGTCGGATTATAGCTGAGATCTATTACCCAGACCCAATTCCCAGCAATCTGATTGGCTCATGTGACCCAAAATATGAATAAATATTTTTCTAGCCCTAACCCTAACCATGTGAGCCAATCAGATTTCCGGGAATTGGGTCTGGGTCCGGGGAATAGACCGAAGATCCAGTTCAAGGTCAGGGTCTGGGGAATAGACCGAAGATCCGGTTCAAGGTCAGGGTCTGGGGAATATACCCCACCCTGATAATATTACTGGAACGGTAAACTTTCTGTCAACCCTAACCCTAACCCTAACCCGACCGCACCGTCTCTAAATCTGTAAATAGAAAACATCCTTGAGGATGTTCTGATCATGAAAAAGGTAACTTCTTGTATATATTCTAAACTTGCCGATTTAATAATGAACATAACGATCTCCAAATTAGTGTGACGGATGATTTTAAAGTAGCTGGTTGAATTTATAAAGAATTTATCAATGTTATGTAGACAACTAAAATTTATATTATATTTCAACATGTTTAAAGGCATACAATCACAGATAGTTGACCTACATAGTGGTCTGACAGTTTTACCTGATAATATATGCATTTGATTTGACTACACAAGTGATTTATACATCCAATTACTTCTTCCTCATGTTCCACTGGTTGTCAATATTTTAATATTTATTGAATTAGATGACCGTAACTATAAATGGCGGCAGATCACTAAATGAAAACAAAACAAGGTGTTTCCCCTTTACATTGAGTTGCACCACCACAAGTTATGTCCCCTTATTGCAAACTTATAGGCAAAAAGAAATACATGTACGAGCATATGCAGGTTACATTACTGTAGGGTTATACTGTAGATTCAAACAAAATTCCATTATCTGGGTTTGCAATGGATTTTTATCTACCATATAGCTGTGCAAAGATTTTTTGAGATACAAACATGATTTTATGTATACTACTTTGCAGCTGTAACTATGAATTGGTCCAAAACGAGCATAACTATCTGATTGTATGCCTTTAAATCTGATTGATTATATAGAGTGACTAGGTTATTTCAACATGGCTGTGTTATTTTGTGTTGATCCAATATTTGCTGGCTTGTGCAGCAATGCCCTAATCTGCTCATGTTGGGTAGTTTTGGCGACCGAATATTTCAATCATTCATGATGCAAGTTTACATAAATTGATTCATTTGTTGAAGATATTTGTTGATTATTTGTTCCCTCATATGTTGTATGTTGAATAGAATGATCACCTATGTGTTTGTAGTCATAGCACAATGGTTGAACTTGGTGAATGGTCCCACAATAAGCTGCGGTTTTGGTAATTTCTTCATTCACAAATCATTATCATCTTCCAGACTTTAAACATTCATTTACTTCCGAGTTACACATTTTGCATACATTACAAAGTCAGGACTATACTAAATCATGAAATGACTTGGAGGGGAATGTCCTCATAACTCTGCATTCCTTAAAATTAACACAGCTGAGGCCCCACAGGGGTGGAGGCTTCATTGTATTTTTAGGAATGGAGAGTTTAGAGGTCATTCCCCCCACTTAAAATGCAATGAATTAAAGCTTATTCAACAAAATTGCATTAATTTTGGTATGAATTTTTATCCCTAGCAACCAAAAACCCACTGAAATCAATAGTTTCAAAAATTAACACGGGACGTTTTCGGGGTTTCGTAGGGAGCCTCAATTCTGCTCTTGACCAAATGACATTTTGTTTACCTGTACCTCATGCACTGCCTGATCTGTACATGGATTGCCAGGCATATTAAGCATTTGCATTAACACACTATGTTCAACGTGTAGTTACTGGGTGCTTGTCACAGTTTCAAGGTGCTCAGCTCTCCATTACTTAAATAATTACTTAACTCTCTCCTTGCTGAAGGCAACCAGAGATGTCCTAAAGTGCAGTGTCTGTGCCTAATCCAGCAGGGAGAGGGTTAATGTAATGGAGTGGTAGCTTGCCATTACTTAAGATAATGGAACGATAGTTCTCCAGTCCTGAAAAATAATGGAGCGATTTTCAATGGACAAACTATTTTAATTCTAGGCCTTCATTAGTTATTTTTTTTCTTCTCATTAAATATTAATTAATTGAAAGGAGGTATACATGTTTTAATGTTCATACATTCTATTTTATGGAAGTACTTGGGGTCTACTGAGATGTCGCCTGGTCTGAATGATGTGTATATGTACAGATTCCAACGTGGATGCACACAAATATTTATAGACAACTTCATAGCATTATAGATCCCAACATCCATCTGGTGCCTTTTGAGTGTTGGTCGAAAGGAATTAGGTAGTTGTATTGTGTAGGCAACCTGAGACTAGAAGATCTCATGTTTCTGTGCACTAAATTCAAGGTATTGACTTTGGAATTAAATAACTGTTCAGGAACAGCAGTTTTATTTATAACTATGACATAATGCTATATTCATATTTTTGTCAGCTATGTGCATCAATGATAACAGCATGATAAAATACATTTTGTATTTAGTTTGGATGTATTCTATTGTTATCTGATCATGGCATGCATTTGTTACATGCTTAATAATAATGTACATGTTGACATCTATGGTATATTTTTGTGAATAAATAGATTGTTAAACTATGAATTATTTTATTTTGTTATTACCAGCTCATTACAAGAATGTCTACGTTGTGCCTCTCTTGTGTGTGAGAATAATGCACAAGTAATGACTGGCTAAGACTTCCTCACAAACAGCAGATACTAGTAGTTCAAATCTCCTTTTAATATTAATGAAAGATGGTTTGTTGGGCTTCAAGCCACTTTCCCCTGAATTAAATGTTCTTTTGGAAAATTTAGCAATGTACATTTTCAAAGCACAAGAAATGTTAGAAATGAGTTATGAAATTATGATCATGTTTATGTCTGCAAAAGTTTAACCAATCATGATGGGATGCAGTGTTGGTATTTCAACAGCTATTTTTTTGTTTGTTTTATAAGTACATGTAACACCTGGTGATGGTAGATTATGACACTGCTACCTGATGGTGTTGCATGTTTCTTCCTGACAAACTGACAAACCACAATATTAATGTTGAAAGTGACTCCAAGACCCAAGCTATTACAATACACAACCCGGTTCAATACATTAGCATGTAAAATTGTACATGTATAATTAAATTGTTTGTGTGTGCATATAATCAGCTGTTGATAGTTCACAACACAATGAGAATTATATGAAGGGCTATGAGCCCAAACCACCTGTCAGGTTTTAAAATATTGGTATCAGTAGAAACCATGACTCATTATGCATCCATCAGTATAAGTAGTGTATGATGATTCCTTCATGACATATGGTTACTTTAAAATGTTTTTTTTTGGGGGGGTACCAAAATGACCTAAGTCAGACAATGTTTTTTTGGCTCTCCTGTAACCGCTAGGATAATTTCAATATTATTATGTCACCTTACTTTACAATTTCAGGATATAGTGTACTACTGTATCTATACATTTGATAAATATGAGATAGATATATTACTGGCACTAAGCATATCAACATAGAGATTTTAAAGGCAAACAATCACAGATTAAGTTTATTTTTTTTACTGAATTGGGAGTTAAAAATGCAAAGTACATGCACTTATCATACACATACTCGCTTTTGTACCAACTAACTTGTCACCGCTGCAGGGTAGGTAAAATTCCATTGCAGTTTACATTTCTGGTAAAACCTGAATAATCAGTTGGTAATGTACTGTAGTATCTCAATTTTCTAAAGTCTAATAGACTAAGGTGGATAACTCTAATAATTGAACATGGTCAAAATAACCTTCCACGACCACTGGTATATACTATACATTTTTTTTAAATAATAAAATATCAAATAATGAAAACCAGTGAGATATGCGGAAAATGTAGCTGGTTACCCAATATACTTGTGTAGACATATCAAATGTACATACTTTCATGTAAAAATATGTTTGACCATGAAATATGTAAACAAAACATCCTCAAAGAGTAAAAATTGACACAAATTACTATAACATACACCTACATATGGAAGGCAATTTAAATATTTATTAATTTTGAACACCAGCCACTAGTACATACATGTACATATGGCATTGAAATATTTGTTAAATATTTATTAGGAAAATAAACTTAGTAATCAATTTTCGGAAAATAGACATGCCTTGTTTTATACATACACACTATTTTTGTAAACTTCCGGTTCTGTTGCACGTGGAAAAATGGAAATGACAGATCTTATTTGAAGTCGAATGCATCGAGTTCAGAAACGGGTTAGAAACAATTTACGAACTATATTCGATTGAGAACTGTCATAGATTAACATATGCCAGGAAGCTCCTGCTTTTTGACATTAACGCTGAAATAGCAGGATTATATCCTGGACCTGGCGAATCGGGCTGACTTTGACTTTCGTTTTGCCTACCCAGAACAGACGGCAAAGGGAATTTACCCAGCAGTTTGTTTACTTTATTCCATTATTCTTACCTGGACCACATGAATAAGAGATAATGCCTTTAATACATTAATAGATAAATATTTAAGACTACGGTCTTACTGGTTAAGTAACTGAAAGACATTTCAAGTATAACTTGAAACGTTAACAGCTGGTTAAGCGGCAAAGGTGGAGATCAGGGGCCTCGTCCATTTTATTACTAAATGCAGCGGAATCTCGGCTGAAAAAAATGTAGTTCATGATTCCACAGACATCTAGGCTTTAATTTTGCAACCAAATAAATCAATTTTGAAGACCGTTTTTTCGGAAATTACTCTGTATTACTTTATTGAGGGACGTGCTGTTTTGATCAGATAGGCGATTATTAATCGGAATTTATGGAACAGCCTAGCTATTTCCTTGAATAAAAGAGTTACCATCTTTAAAACAATGATTATGTAGTTTCTAGATGTATGCCTATATGTCTGTGCTAACCTAATCATATCCCTGTCCACGACAACCAAATTGCTCAAATAGAGGGGACCCCTAATCTCCTCTTTTGCCAGTTAAGCACTATATATAGCAGCTTGTTAAGGCCTATACATTGTGCCTGCTATAAATAGTGAATGCATTATTGTTTAATGCTACTTGCAGTATTAACGTGATTGTTTCAACCAAAGGTTCCCGCTTTGATGTAGATGGCTAATCAATTGATCTTCAACCATACATAGTGAATACATTATTACATATGTTGAATGCTATTAAGTAATTGTAATGCATAGCATATGTACCACATTCTCTCGCAGTAAACATGGTCACGTTATTTCCTTTCACAGCATTATGGATGGTGGAAGGGCACGGGTTAAAAGACGAGGAAATCCAAACCGAGGCGGTGGTCGATTTAATCGTGGTCGTGGAGGTCAGAGAGGTAGAGGTGGACGGGGAGGTCAGAATGAGGCGAGAGGCTCCCGGGGCTCTCGGGGTCACGGGGGTGGAGGCTCCGGATTTCAGAGGAAAGGCTTCGATGACATGTATGACTGGGATGATCGACCTCTCGATGGCTTGCACGACGAGTACGATTCAAATGACTATACACAACCTGCTCAACATGCTCAACATGCTCAAGGGTATGTCTAGATTGATAAACTGTCATGTCTAAAGACTGAATTTGATTAGGTAAACAATATAGGAGACAAAATAAAACTATAAATATGGGCGAGCAGACCCCTACAGCTAACAAACCGAGTCTGCCTAATAACAGATAGGCATACATACACGTGGGGAGCAAATGTCTGTGGTGCTGTACTGAAAACCTAGACTTGCACAGCCTCCAATCCAATGTGCAAGATCAGTTTTGTTTAATCATGTTAATAATCAAATCAATTAATTAATCTATAATTCAATTCTTGAAGATTCACAGTGAATATTCTAGATACTGTAAAACGGGTATTATTCGCATGTCTCTAATTTTCACGAAATTCACTATTTGTATTTGATGGTGAATTTAAGAAACACACAATTAATATACTAGTTGACCATACTATAGAATGAGGGCCCACTCTCTGCCCAGGTCCAGACTCGTTGAGGCTGAAGGCCGACTGAGCGTCTATGCCATTAATTAGATGACAATTCCTTGTTCAGTTTAATTGGATTATAGTTACGTAACAACACTATAAACTGTGGGATCATTTAATCATCAGCTGATCATGGTCAATTGTGTGTGTAAGCTGTAAAGTCGGCAATGCATTGAAATGGCATGTGTAATATTATGATGTCATTTCCTTTTCGAGTAAAAACGGGGAATCTACCACTTTGAGTAAAATCCGGAATTCCGTTTTAAAAAAAAAATCTTTTGGGAAAATTTGACAACGTGAATTCTACAAATCGTGAATATGTTTCTTAACTTAAATTTTACAAAATCGTGAAAATGTTGAGCCGCGAATAATACCCGTTTTACAGTAGTAATTAGTACATCGGCAATTTGACATCTTCATCCCGATATGCTATGAGACAATTTGCTATGCTAGCACGGCACTATAGATTGTGATCCTATAGGAATTCTCTTTTTCTGCTATCATCCTAGGTGCCTTTAAAGACATCCGACCTTCGACCTGGTGTCTGACCGATGACTACAAGCAGCTGCTACAGATGCCCTACGATGACCTCAGCTGGAGTCCCGACCAGGACTACTACACGCGTCTGATTGGACGGCTGGTCGACAGTATCCTTGTGTAGCCTCCAGCAGAGCCAGTCATTCTATTCAGCCTCATAGGGCTTCTTCAGCGGCCAACTCGTAGAATAATGTCTGTAAATTATAGAATACATAGAGTATTCAAGTTTTTTCTCTCTCAAATACCATGTTTATCTCATCGAGTGGAATGGGGAGAGGGGAAATATCGACTCTCCCACTCCACGAGATGAGATAAACATAGTAAGAGAGAGAAAAAACTTGAATCTTACTATGTATTAAATAAATGCATTGAAAAATATACCTAACTCTCATAGTTTAGTCAGGTAGTAGTTCCATCTAAATATCAGACTACTTTATTCCCCTCCCCTCAACGACAACTGATACTGATGCTTTATTGCCACGTCATTACGTACTCTGGCTGTGGTGGCATTACGTGACGACATACTTTGCCTGTGACGTGATTATTTACAACAACAAAGTCTGGGCTTTGTAGCCGCTGAACTGGTTCCCTGTCCTGTGTGCGATTCATGCGGCTTCAGAGACGGTTGCCCAGTTATGTTATTTTCACCAGTGTAACTTGTGAAAATTACCAAAAGTGTTATTTTCGCTAGTGAATAACACTGATAATACATGGTATTTCACTGCGTTTCTGTAATCTACACACATTTATTATTCAAGCCAGTATCATTCTCCAAGGGGACGTTCCTTTCAGCTGTGGGAAGTGTACTCAGACAGGCATAATGTCTCGTCTACTGATTGAAGGGAATGACTCGCACATGTCTCGCACAAGCAAGATGGCAGCAAAGAGTGCCCTTAGATGTGTGACATCACTGTACTTTCCCTGTGCAGTCTGCACCACCTCGCTACCGAGTACAGACTGCACAGGTTCCAGACAGTGTGTAGTTTTTGTTCATTTGACAAAACGGTGTGATTGGAGTACTCCGAACACTGTAATGCAGTGAAAGGAGCATCTCTCATGTACAGTGGCTGCGATGTTAGTGATAAAGGGAAGTTACTCTGAATCTATCAATGGTACACAGATTCAATGTTACAGTTTCCGTCAACTCTTTCAGAGTGTACAGGGAATTACAGCTTATAAAATCCAGTGTAAACTGATAATCATTATGTAACTCATATTGTTATATTACTAAGCTCCATATTCCAATTAGAAAGAAAAAAATTCCTACAGAATGTGTTAGAAACGCGGATATTCAAAATATTCATGCTAATAAACTTGATACTACAACTTGACTTAACCTCTGACCTCAGCCATCAGTGGAAAGATCCCTCCTCCTTTCCCCAACTGTGATTGGCGGTTCAACGAGTTTCCGAACCCCGCGGCTCACGCACTGCATGCCACATGTGTGGAGCTTATGGCACTTCCTGTCACAAGTCCCATCGTGGGCAACGCTCTGCTGGACGTGGCACTGAAGAGGTACAAAGATGACCTTTGGTGAGATCTAGCAGATCTAGATGTTGTTCAATGTAGATCTCTTAGTCTCCTTTTCCACCTGATCTGCTTTCAATGACTGTGAATAGTCGAGAAACATTGCAAACGTTCATTGGTGAGAAATCTTCTAAGTAAACTAAGCAGTGCATTCAGTAATGGCATAGCAATCGCTGTGAACTCCACAGAGCATTCTCGACCATTCACAGTTATCGAATGAACCTCTGTTGTTGAACAGTATATCATCTTCGGCAAAGGGAAGTAACTCTTGCTTAATATTTCTCGCTATGCATGGAACAAGCTCCAACATAATCGATTTGCTGTTCATATTTTGCTGGATCACTGCTGGCCAGATAGAATGTCCACTTGAGTATTCGGTTAATGCAAAGTGGGGAGTGGTCAAAAAGCAATCTTCCGATAACAAGTGTATTTATTGAAGTGTAAAATAACCGAAATGTTATTGGATGATCTGATTGAAAATCTGTCGTCATTCCATAGACCTTATATTATTGCTTGACATTTAATAAAGTGGCATCAACTACTGTTGGGGCTTGGTCTTGGTATAGTTGATCTATCATTCCTATATATGTGTGTCTGTCAAATATCATTACTAATTTTATAACAACGGTACATTTAATATATTGGTGGCAAATGAATGATTAAAATAATCCTTGGTTTTAACAGAAATAAATATAGAAAAAAATGTAGATGCATGCATTACAATATATATTCTAACATTCTGTACTAAACACTTATTTGGACTTTGTTTCCGCCTATCCACTAGAAAGAGAAATTATTATATATTTGGTCTTCAGCTTGGAATTAACCAACATTCGCTTTTAGGAATTTAGAAATGGACAGACATGTCTAGACAGGAAGGTAACTCCTTGAGCTATTTTATGTTATGTATGGTATATTTTGTGGACTCTCTCAGCATGCCTAATATCTTACTGGAGGTGTCACGATTCACTTATGCTGGGAATCAGTGCACATCAAAGTTCTTGAACCATGATGCACCATCATGTCGAGAGTCGTAGTGACTGTGAGAGTGCTGGTTGTTCAGTGGACGATGGATCTGGTCCTGAGATCACAAAACATTTGGTACAATTTCAAGCTCAAATTTTATTGGGGGATTTGTGAACATGAAATCATGTGCAAAAACGTTTTGTAATGTTGAGGCCAGGCCTGCATTTCACCAAAGGGTTGTACTGTAGTTGTGTCCTAACCCAGGACGTGCACCATGCATTTACTATAGGCGGACTACCTGTATGACCCTTTCATGAAACACAGGCCCGAAGACTAAAACCATGATGCTTTTGTGAATCGCGACATCCCTACTGCCTATGGATGTTGTTATCAACTATTTACCGTTGTGTTTGCTATTCATATAAATATCAACTCTTGATTTTTAAACAAACAACATTTTCAAAATATTTTAAATGTGAACTAGTAAATTGAAATAAGTTTTGTTTGACATATTTCCTCTCCTCGTGTAGCTGTTTCCAATTGCCTCGGGACAAGATTATGTCCTGGATGAATGCTGTTGGACTTGTCCTAACTGCGCTACCAGTAAGTTGTCGGTGCTTGTGTGAATTTCTAATTGGATGAGAAATAATTTGAACCTCATAAATAACAACAACACACGGCTGAATTATTTCAACCTTTTATATCTGATATTATCCAAAAACAATGTCAATTTGGCCAAGATTCAATTATGTTAGTTAATTTTGATCGAAACTTGATAGAAAATTGCCTTATAAAGTTTATTTTTCAATTAATGATGCGAAATGATCGTTATCTAAGTGTTCACCAGACGTCTTCTACTTGTTCCTAGGAGCCATTCTGGATCGTGCTGAACGACCGGATCGTAGACGCTTTCAACAGCCCACAGTTGAGCCAGTGTCAGTACAAATACCCCTTCCAGATGTTCAACTTCCACTCCAGCCACATCGTGTTCGCCGAGCAGCAGAGCAGCTACCTCCTGGGTCTGTGCCACTCGATCTGGCACCATGCAGGCATTGGACAGCTCAGTCAACTGCCACAGTGAGTGCTGTGTAATCTCCCTTTGTCTCTGATATCTGGTCATAGTTACCTCCCCTTACTACTTCCCCTCACCTTGGTTCTGGGTAGACCAGCTACCTCCTGGGTCTGTGTCACTCACTATCTGGCACCATGCAGGCATCGGTCAACTCAGTCAGCTGCCACAGTGAGTGCTGTGTTATCTCCCTTTTTATCTGATGTCTTGTGGGAATAGCCTCCCCTTACCCCTTCTTCTCAGACATAGACTGACTCGATCAGCTGCCTCAGTGAGTGCTATGCTATCTCTCTTTTCATCTGCCTATCGTTACTCTATCTCTACTATTAGGCCATGAATCTGGTCTTTATCAGATGGTTTAGACCTATTTTATTGTTTAATATCTCTTAATGTTTTGTTTTTTGGTAAAATACAATTTTAGAATAAATCTCATGTTCAACATCTTTCTGGTTAAAATCTCTGGTTAATAATACTGTTTGGTCACACAGCAGCCATTGACAGACGATAGCAAAGTTGCATAAGAGTTATCTCCCTTCAATATATATATATATATGTACTTTAGGTGCTTCACGGTAGGCTCACGGCTGTCTGTTACATCTCAATCTCGGGTCCACGAGTACCACAGTGGAATAAACTTTAGCCTGAACAAATTATCACAAATTTGTCTTTTGTAACTGAGACTATGTAGTATTTACTACTTTCAAGTACAGTTCATGTTTTCCATGGTGTTTTCCCACAGGTTTCTCAAGGAAAGGTTAAAACCGCTGATAGAAACGGAGGGTCAATTCCTGTACCTGTGCCACCTGATTGGTCCATTCCTCCAGAGGTTCCATGTGGAAAGGACGCGGTGTCTACTGGAGGTAATTGTTGCACACAAACCAGTGACGAGCCCACCTTTCTGACGCGGCCACGATAGGATGCTCAGTCTAGCGTGGCAATGCAGATATCATCCTTGGTCTGTCGGTACCAGCCAGTCTACACAGGTTTATTGCAACATTCAGTGCTACAGTTTCCTCCTGCCTTAAACTGACATGCCGTTATATAAGTAAAATAATCTTGAAAGCGGCTCTAAACCCCAAATAAAAATACATAAAAAATAGTGATGAATCAAGTGGGCAACCTCTCACCTACTAAAATTAAGTGTATTCTTTATATAATGTTTAAACAGTACAATTAATTTTAAAAGGTAGGCATGAGGTCAACCACTAGGTCTTTATATAATGTTAAAAGTGGCGTGTGGGTGAAAGATTCCTGCTGCAACGTAAAGCAATAAACCACGTGGTCACTATATAAAGTTTAAAACATTATAGCTGAGTCAAAATTGGTATGTATTTATCATTATTTACCCCCAGTCAATCGAGTGATTCCTCCGCGATGAAGACTTCCATAATACTTCCATAACCCAAAAAATAGCAATGCATACATCAGGGCACCAAATTGAGCAGTGCTTCGTGCATCTAACTACAAAAGTGAAATATCCGAGTTCGAATCCCACTTTAGACCAGTATCTTATATTTTAATTACTGCTGTGCTTGTGGGTGCAATATGGCGCAATGGTTAGTGCATTGGACAACAAAACCGAAACAGCCGAGTTTGAATCCCATCATGTGTCTAGTAATGACCACTGTGTTTGTGTATTTCTCAGCTGACCGTGGAGCTGTACGAGATTCTAATGACAGTTGACAAGTCCTGTGAACACCTCAACTTCATGGACCCAATCTGTGACTTTCTGTATCCTTTGAACATTGGGGTAGTATTTAAACTCTCGCAGCAACATTAAACAATCAAAACAAATAAATAAATAAATAATATTTAGAAACTGTAAAGATTGTAGTTAGTATTATTTAAACATGGTAGTACGTAAAAAATATATTAAATATAATCATACGATTATTCTGTGGACGGGCCGGAGTGTGGAAGATCGCAGGTTCAGTCCCTGTTCGCGTCATACCAAGTTAAAAGATGGTACTTGTTGTTCCCCTCCTTGGTGCTCAGCATTACAGGGGTAAAGCAAGGACTGGTCAGCTCAGAATCAGTATACTGTGTCTGAGTGGGGTATCCAGGTTCTATCTGCAGCATGATATTTCAAGTGAGCTAGCACTATATAAACTACCTTTTTGACGCGATATTGATAGGATGCGATTTCTGTAGAGTGGCAATGCAGTTATCATCCTATGTGTTGTCAGTACCAGCCAGGTTTACTGCAACATTCAGCGCTACGGATGTTGCGGGTTTTCTCCTGCCCTAAACTGACAAGTCGTGATATAAGT